>JBBBDQ010001811.1:1735000-1812180 GCA_037127315.1 Ascarosepion bandense
ATATTCTTACTAATCGTATTCCTGTATTATTAACCTGCGTTCCATTTGTATCTTTACGTTTAATATAACCTATTTTCCTATTTCAAATACCTGTTTTGTTGTTCATTATTTTGTGTGGTTCCTCACCCGTAATTCACAACAACTTGGCGACAAAGACTCGAATTCACGTATACCCCGCAACAACTTAACAACGAAGATTTCGAACACCCGTACGCAACAACAACTTGGCAATAAGTTTCGAACGCGAGTCGACAAAACTTGGACGAAGGAATCGAATTCGCATACACAACAACAACTTAACGACAAAGGATTCGATTTCAAGTCGAACCCAACATCTTGCCGAGGGAAATTCGAGAGTCACGACAAAACTCGAAACAACTCGCATAGAACAAAGAAAAAAATGCATAGTGCCACGCAAGTCGACCACAAATAATTTGGCGACACTATTACAGAAAATCCGCTCGTATAACAACTTTAGAACGAAAAGAAATACAAAGAAAAAAATTTGTAAAAAGGTATTTGAAAGTTGCAACAGGAAAATTCTTTTCAGGAATTTTTTGCAAGATTTAAAGCAAAAAAGCAACAGTAAAAAAGTAAAATCCCTCACGGAATCAAAGCAGCAAATCATGGATGACTTTCAAAAAGCAACACTAGAAATTATAAGAAAGAGTGAAAAGAGACAATTCAAATTCAAGGAAAAACAAATGGCAGCACAAATTAAATTAGAGAAAAAACAAATGGAAATTCAAAAGGCAAATGAAGAAAAGCAAATGAAAATTCAAAGAATGAACGAAGAAAGATAATTACAAATATTACTAAAATTGACAATCAACACACAAGAAAGGAACACGGAAAAAGAGTCGATGTTCTCGCAAGACGCCACTTGGAATGCGATGGAGACTTTTAAGTATTCTATTGATGATGACAAAAATTTCGGAGACTATTATAGACGCTATGAAGACATTTTTAATATTGATTTTCCAAACTACAGAAAAGAAAAAGTTAAGGCTATTGCTCAGGAAATTAGTTGCGGAGTAATATACAAAATTCGTAGACTATATGCTGCTAAAGAAGACAAACGACTTAACGTTCGATGAGGCAGTGACATGCCTCGCGGAGCGATTTAATCCAAATATTTCACTGCTTCGCAAAAGGTGGAAATGCCTCAATATCGTAAAAGGCAAAAACGAGGACTATTCAATATTCGCCTGAATCGTCAAGAAGCATTGTGATGACTTTAAATTAGCGGAACTAACTCCGGACAACTTTACATTTGTTCAAGTCGCTGCTAAAGACAGCAAAATGCGGAAAAGAATGCTTACCAAACTCCAAAATGAACCAGAGAATGGCCGAAAATTCCTGAGTATTAAAAAAGACAGTAAAGGTTTTGAAGAATCGGGCATATTCGTAAGTTAAACATAAATTTACGTTTTTCAAACCTCAAAAGTAAAATTTAATGACAACATTACAAGATATAACACAACCAGTGACAGAAATCAAATAAAAATCAAGCCTCCCCGCATCTGCATGTTACAAATGTGGTGGATTGCATTGGTTTAGAGATTGTCGGTTCAAATACAAGAAGTGTCTAGCGTGTGGAAAGATTGGACACAAGGCAGCTGTATGCAGAAACAAAAGACAGTCTAGTAAGGTAAGATCTACTAAAGTGGACTATGAAAACAAACAAAACACGATGAAATATGTAGAACTTGAAATATTATATAAGAAGATCAAACTACAATTAGATTCAGGTTTGGACTTCACGATAATCAACCTACAAACATGGAAGAAACTGAATAGGCTGACCATGTTACACACAAAAAAAAATTACAAAGTCTATCACAGGAAAACAGATCAATTTCTAAGGTGAAATAATCGTGAATGTGAAATTTACGTTATGAAAAACAGAAAATCTAGTAGGCACAGACTGGATGCAAAAGTTTTGTGAATGGGATTTACCCATTAGTTCTCTTTGTAAAAAAATACCGTGCGAGACGTCAGAATCAACGAAATTGAAAGAAGAATTACACAATCAAATTCCAGAGGTATTCTCAAGCGGGTTAGGACGATGTAACAACTTCGCAGCAAAAACCGAGCTAAAGCAGAATGTTCAGCCAGTATTTATTACACCCATAGTCACGAAAAGATCATTCAAACCGGGTTTACTTCAGAATATTCAAAAATAATATGGTATATTGGAAACCTGGAACAATAATAAACTGACTAGGAAATGTTATGTACACAATACAAGGAGAAAAATTTACGTATAGGAGACATATAAACCAAATACAGAAAAGAAGGATTGAGAAGCTAAGCTCGTCAGCTTCAAAAAACGATGACGCGATAGAAGAAATCTTTGATGCCTTTGAGAAACATAGAACACAAGAAAATAAAATTTTAACACCCCCCAAAAAAGAAGCTAGGGAGGGTAGTGTTATGGGATCTCCCCTGTTTCTATGATAATGGAGTCGACTTGAGTATACATATACTCCTGCTATAATGAGAGTACGAGGACTGATCCGTAAGTTGCCGAGAGATACCGAAGTTACACAGAGAATACCGTGTCAGCAGTCATAGTAGCTCTGAGGGCCACTCAGCCAGAGTAGTATTCACTTCACTTCACTTCACTTCAAAGACTTGTGTATACATATTCTTTACTAATCGTATTCCTGTATTACTAACCTGCGTTCCATTTGTATCTTTACGTTTAATATAAACTATTTTCTTATCTCAAATACCTGTTTTGTTGTTCATTATGTTGTGTGGTTCCTTACCCGGAATCCACAGCAATATATATATGTAATTCATAACATACGTATGTTATAATATCACTACAAACATAGCTATTTTGTTTCGACACTTCTTGTGTCTTATCAAGTGATGGTGCAAGATGAAGAGATTTAAAAGGTTAAAAACTAGCCAAACCCCCTCAGTAGGGAAGACATTGCTACATGGTCTGTAATGATCAATCAAAATACAAGTAATTTCTAATTTGATGAACATGAAAACAGACCCTAAATAATTTAGTGGTGTATTCACTTTAATGTTTAATTAAAACAGAGATCAGTGTTACGAATTGACAATTAATTTGACTTTAAAATAAAAATAAAAATTTATTCTAAAAAATTATTACGAATTAATGTTTGAAACTACGAATTTAAATTTCTAAATTTTACTAAGCATCAGGTTTAGATTATTATAAAGTTATTCAGATATGAAACGAGGAAGAGAGACAGACACACATATATATATATTAATATATACATACCCACACATACGCAAACATACATAAACATACACACACATACATATATGCGTACATATGCACATACATATACACACATATGCATACACACATTTTTTAACTATTGTTTTTAGCAACATTTCAATTTATCCGTTAAATTCAAAGATAGGAAGTGTCTATGTACACTACACATCTAAACTTATTTATAAATAGAACTTTGTACGTGTGTGTGTGTCCGTTACCTATAGACTCCGAAACGGCTGAACCGATTTTCTTGAAAATTTACACAGTTGTACTATAAGCATCTGCGAGTGTTCTTAGCTAGGTTTTGTATCGAGGTATCCCCGATAAATATCGAAAATCGATAATCAAAAAAATCGGGTTATAGAAGGAGTGGTCCGATTTTAATCAAATTTGATACAATCATAGACAAAGACATAAGAAATGATATTCAGAATTTTCAGGGTTGCAGTTCTTACAATAGTGCAAAAAATCGATAATATATATATAAAAAAGGCAAGATGTTTGTGTGTGTGTCTGTTTATCTGCCTGTATGCCTGTATCTTTTTTAGCCCATTTATTTTAGTTTTTGCTTCGGGTTTGGCTCTAAGTAAGTATAATTGTAGTGCTTAGTCTCAGCCATGATACCATTTACTCAGAGGACTTATTTAGCCTTCAAAATTCAGTTTACGACGAAAAAAACTTACTTGATATCGATACCAGGAAATCAAAATGTGACTGTTACCCATTCATTTTTCTTTCAGTCTACGGTTTTGCTTTAACTGGAAACAACTATTGCTTTTTAGTCTTTCGTGCCAATGTCCAAAGAGTCTGAGCTCCAGGACCATGGATTAGTTTTAAAGCTTTCATTATACCCGAGTAACACCGGGCTATATTGCTAGTATTAGAAATATGTTAGTCTGAATTCGGATGATAGAATGGGAAAATGAGAGGTTTAAAAAGGGTCAAGACAAACATAATAATATTCCAATGAATATACATATAAAGACAATTAAATATATAAGCACACAAATTCGCATGCCAAAAACAAATTATATACGCACATAAAAAACACATACACGGATATCTTTATAGAAAACTATATGAATAAATACGCACAAATAGACACAAGGACACTCACACAGAAACATACACACAGACACGCACGCACCGACACACACACACACACACATACATACACATATATATATATATATATATATATATATATATATATATATATATAGTGTATCTAGGCAGCAGATAGTTTTCTTCTAAACATGTACTGTTTAATATAAGAGACAATGAATGTCTATTATATTTAATCATGAGCCGTTCTAAACATCGTATTTCGGCTTTAATTTCAGGAGAAAATAAAGACCAAAATTCTCCAACATTTGGATAATTTTTATTAATTTGGTTCTTAGCTTTCGGCTCACTCTTGTAATCTTGTAACTTCTCTGAAGATGGCTCATGTGAGCCGAACTCTTAAAACCAACTTAATAAAAAATTATCCAAATGTTAGACAATTTTTGTCTTTATTTTCACCTGAAATTAAAGCCAAAATATGATGTTTAGAACAGCTCATGATTAAACATAATAGACATTCATTGTCTCTAATATTTAACAGTATATGTTTAGAAAAAAAAATATATATGCATAATGTACACCTATCTAAGCACACAAATACATATACACACATATATATACATATATACTCATACACACATGTAAAACAATATATCTATATGCATGCTAGTACATAAACCCACATGCACACTTACATACCTGAATTTATACGTAGACAAACTCATGCTTCCAAACATATATAAACACAAGTAGAAACAAACATAAAAAAATTAACATAGATAATAATAACGAATTCAGAAGCCATGGGAAATTAATGCCTAAGGAATCACAATTATTGAATATTAACTTGACAATCTATGCTAGAATAAAAACCTGTTAAATATTAACTTAATAATCTGTGTTAGATTAAATACCTACTAACTATATAACTTGACAGTCTATGCTAGATTAAATACCTAGCAAATATCAACTTGACAATATATGCTAAATTAAATACCTATCAAATATTAACTCATATTGCAAGGTAAATAGTGAACTATGTTAACAGTTAATTTCTTTGGTTTAATAGGTTGATCTTGTCTTTAAATCTGATGGTTTCTAACTTCTCATTAAGACAAAGATATCAAGGAGGAAATTACAAATTCGAGCCCATTTAATTAATTTCCATTGAACAGTAGAAGATTTGTTTTCTTTTTTAAACACCAAAAGTACTTAGATAGCAAAGTACTGTATTTATAAGAACTACTATTGAAAGATAGTACATGCTGATACCAGCGGGTTTTGAACGAGTTTTTGTAGTCCCGATATAATTTTTTTATGTTCTAGGATTTTCAATTGTTAAAATAGTCCAAAGATAAACTAGGAAACTAGCTAAGCAATTTTTATGTAGTGGGCAAACCTTACAATTCCTACAATTACATTCGCTATTATTAGTTTTATCATATTTGGTATTATTTACCGCATCATTGCAATGCATCAAGCTTTTTAATTTTTATACTTGTTGAGAACTTTGATACTGTATTTTTTAAATTATTTTTTCGAGGTAATTCTCACAACAATAGCTTAATTTAAGCGTATTATTCTTGAATATTTTACTAAGGTATATATTGTCTTCCTACCTATAGGTAAATAGCAGGACAGACTGGTCCGAGTAGCCCTGGTTGGCAACAAGTCTAGAAGAAGGACAATTCAAAACCGGAAGACAGTCGTTTGGTTACCTGTTGGCAGAGTATGTGCACCAGTTGTCTTCATTCGGTTTTCAGTGTAGTTAGTTCTACACATATTATCGACACTGTAATTAAATTATATGTGCTTCTAGTCCGTCTCTAAGAACTCACCTGCTATACCCTCATGCGTGAAAACGACAGGAGAGTCCCATGTCAGTATATATATATATATATATATATATATATATATATATATATATATATATATTGCTTAATTGCTTATTTTTTTGCTTTTAATAAAATTAGAGCAGTGCACATTTGTATTAAAATGTATTCAATACAATTATATTGTAGAACTTTTGAATATTTGAATATTTTTCATGTGTAAATGAGTTATTACGTGACCTAGGTTTCTACCATGAGTGGTGCCTTCAGACAATTTGCAATAACTGATTTTACCGTTTACCCTTTTTTTTTTCCTTTTTTAAGAACGCTCACGTAACGGTGATTTTTTTTTAATGCTCAGGTGGCAGGGAAATTTTGAACGCCCAGTTTTTAAAATTACAAGAAATTATAACGTTTTCATCCATGGTTGTATGAACCTAATAGGTATTTTTAGTATGGTTACACTCAGTCATAATTTCTGTTCTTTCATTCAATAGTTCATTTTTGTTTGGGAATAACATGTGCTATGACAACGTGGATGAAAACGTTATAATTTCTTGTAATTTTAAAAATTGTGCGTTCATAAACTCCTGCCACGTGAGCGTTAAAAAAACCACCGTTACGTGAGCGTTCTTAAAAAAATAAAAGAAAAAGGTAAAATCAGTTTTTGCAAATTGCTTGAAGACACCACTTATGATAAAAAAACTCAGTCGCGTAATAACTCGATTATAAATGGAATATATATATATATATCAGTCATCCACATACAAGCCTGTTTCGCTGTATCACAGCTCATCAGTGTGACTAGACACATCCACTTGCTTCTGGTTGGGATTGAAACTCCACCGATGTCAGTCGGAGTCGCTACCCTCTAAGCCATAGGCGCATGAAATCAGAGAAGGGAAATTTTAACGTGTTGTATATAAACAGTGTAAACACATGCCAGTCACCGAAAGAACTCAATTCATTTGAAGAGTAACGCATACATCGCAAAAGTGGAAATTGTGTTTGAAATTTCTTCTCTAGAGAGCTCAATCGTAATGAGAGCATAATATATTAATCACATGTCATATATATATATATATATATATATATTCTGTAAGGTGTCTCATCAGGGCGTAGGTGATCATATCCTTCCACATTTCCCTATCCCTTGTCACTCTCAATATCCCTTCTGTTACCCCTTAAGAACCCAGCTCCAGATAGAAAAAAACAAACTAGCAAAGGGAAAAAAAGAAAGAAAGAAGAATTATCTACCAGCAAAATAAAGGTATTACCAAAGAAAGAAAGAAAGAAAGAAAGAAAGAAAGAAAGAAAGAAAGAAAGAAAATATCTATCACAGAAATAATGTGACAAAGAAGGTTTATACCAAAGAAAGAAAGAAAGAAAGAAAGAAAGAAAGAAAGAAAGAAAGAAAGAAAGGATCTACCATAGATAAAAGAAATAATCTACCACGGAAAGAAAGAAAAAAGAAAGGATCTATCACAGAAAAAAATGTTCTACCAAAGAAAGAAAGAAAGAAAGAAAGAAAGAAAGAAAGGGCGTACCACAGAAAAATAAGAAAGAGAAATTGTCTACCGCAAATTGAAAGAAAGAATAGAATGGACTACCACAGAAATAAAGATAGAAAGAAGGAAAGCGTCTAGAACAAAGAGAAAGAGAATGCGTCTCTCGAAAAAAGACAGGCTATAACAGTAAAAAAAAGAAAGAAAAAAGAAAGAAAGAATAGGTCTATCACATAACGTAAGTAATGTAGGCACAAACAGAGAAGGGACGTGAGAAAGAATGGGTTTGCCAGAGAACGGAACACAAATGGTTTACCACAGAAACAAGGTCGGTCACAGAAAGTCAAAAGAAAGAGTCTAGCATATAAAGAAAGAGAAAGGGTCTATATTTGAAAAAAGATGGATAAATAAGTTACTGCAGGAAAAAAAAGAATGATCGAATGGGTCTACGATAGAAGAAAGAAAACGTGTCCACTGCAGAAAGAAATTGTCTACTAAAGAAAGAAAGAAAGAAAGAAAGAAAGAAAGAAAGAGGAAGTATTTAACACAGAAAAAAGCGTTTACCACAAAAAGAAAAAAAAGAAAGAAAAGTTCTAACACAAAAAGAAGAAAAGAAAGAAAATAAAAAAGAAATAAACAAAGAATCCACCACAGAAAGAAAGAAAAAGCGATCGACCAATAAACGATGTTATTCTGGAAATAATTGAATGACAGAAAGAAAAATTAACTTAACAATAAAAGAAAAACTCGACCAGAAAAGAAAGAATTGATCTACCACAGAAATAATTAAAAAAATAAATAATATTGTTTTTTTTTTTGCTTTTTTGTTTCGTTTTTTTTTTTTTGCTTTTTTTTTTTTTGCTTTTTTTTTCAAATCCTTTGTTTTGTTAACTCCTTACGCAATCCATTATTTCCCCTTAACAACATTGGAATCTTTAAACGCTCAACTCGTCAAACACAAGACAATGAAATATTCCCGCTAATTTTTATTGATGTATCGTCTTGTTCGTTGGCGTTACTCCAAACGGAAATAATTTGATGATTTTCTCATTGCAACATCTCTTTGGGGAAACACAGGAATGAACTGGGATGGAAAATGCCGAGAAGTAATTCTTTATCACTTCTCGGATTTTCCTTCTGTTAAACTCTTGGGAATTTCTCTATACCGTTCCATTCTTTCATGACTGGTTCTTCGATTATTACCACGCCGATATATTCTTGCCTTCAAGCTCGCAGTATGGTAACTCATGTGAAAATGAATCTGGACAAACCGGTCTGCCAGGTATGGAGCACTGGATATAAATGTTCGAGTGCCTATCAGGGTGCTTAAGCAGGTGCCCTGCCGAATGCATTGAATGACGCATGCGTACATATATTTTCCAACCTATTCATAAATTAAATAGTCTTTAGTTTAGTTTATTTAATGTACATCAATAAAATTCTATGTTTCACAGTTTAAGTGTCTGGTGGGATTTTCTTTAGTATGATATTTAAATCGAGTGAAGGATGTACGTTGTGGGGCAGTGGATAACGACTCGGAACGACAGACTGGAGAGCCGAGTTCGAACTTCAGTTGAATTCCTTGCATTCACTTACGCACAAATACCCTTAGGAAATGTATTAATCCGTCTCTTCCCTCCAGTTATGGGTTGAATAAAAGAACAGATTGGTTTCTATAACCTTGGCTGGCAACCAGTCTACCGCAGGAAGTAATGGCAACCTACTGCGGGATAATCTTCTGCCCAGTCAGTCATGTCTCTTTCGAGACATGATCGCCGAAAGCGTGTATCACGTATGGCACTTAACTGACTGACTGAATATAATAGTTGGAATAATGATTAAGGCTTCTACTGGTCATAAAGTGTGGAACCGGTTTTCTATTGTTATGAATTAATAAATTGATCCCCCACTAATTACTACTTAATAATATAAAAATACATCTCTTCCCCCTCTAGCTATGAGTCAAATAACAGGACAGATTGGGTTCTATAGCCTTGGTCGGCAACCAGTCTACAGCAGAAAGTAATGGCAACCTAATCTTCTGCCCAGTCAGTTATGTCTCTTTCGAGACATGATCGTCCAAAGCGTGTATATGGCACTTAACTGACTGATCTTATAGTAAATCAATATAAAAGATGTAAAAGTAAGTAGGAATAGAATTATATATACATAATGGTATAATGGCTAACCTCTCGTAATCGAAGATACCCGTCTAACAGGGCGGTTAGCTAATCCCCATTGCAGATCCTTACTCAGGCACACTTGTGTTCAACACCTGTGCTTTATAATGCAACTATGCTGAGCAGACCTTAGTTACAGTTTCTGCGTGAGAGCACCTTATCCGGCCTTAACAACAATCGGAAGCTCAAACCCTCAGCCACGATGACTTATGTCTTTGAACCACCACAACCATCGACGATTTCCCAAAGGGAGCTCTCTAGACAAAAGTCACCCACATGACATGGGTCAATCCGTGGTATGCTTTGCAGGCACTTTCCAACGGTGCTGCACGCTGGCATCGCCTCCTCTAGACTGATAATGTCAAGAAGTCACCTTCCTAACAAATCGAATATGGTGAGAATCAAACCTGGACTTTATAGTAAATATATATATAGTGTATCGAGGCAGCAGATAATTTTCTAAACATATGTTGTTAAATATAACAGACAATGAATGTCTATTATGTTTAATTATGAGCCGTTCTAAACATCGTATTTTGGCTTTAATTTCAGGTGAAAATAAAGACAAAAATTGTCTAACATTTGGATATTTTTTATTATGCTAGTTCTAAGCTTTCGGCTCACGTAAGCCATCTTCAGAGAGGTTATATACATAAAGAGAGAGAGAAAGAAAGAAAGAGAGAATTTCGGCATACTGAAAAAAAAAAGAAAGAACAAAGCAATTGTGAGAAAAACAATTATGAATATATAGTCATCCGCGGACAGATCTGTTTCGCTGTATCACAGCTCATCAGTACGGTTAGACTCCGATTGCTTTTAACCCAGGATTGAAACCCGACCGAATTGGCGTCAGTCGGCGATTCTACCTCTGGGTTATGGGCGCTCGGTAGAAGAAGGCCGACTTTTTAACGTGTATATTATCATTATACACGCCCAATAGCCAGAGTGCTCTCATTCATTACTGAATGAGCGATGCGTACATGCCAGAGTAGCTAGTGTTTTTCAAAATCTACCATTCTTCCAGAGTGCTCAATCAGGGTGTGAGAGCGTAAATAGTATATATATATATATATATATATATATAAAGTAGAAAGATCACCCAATTACGCTACCACGGTTTCAACCTTTCGATATTGTCAAACATAATAGATTAACTGTTTTCCTAACGCTTTAATTTGAATGCACAACAGGTATTTAAAAACGCATAACAAGATGTTTAAAATAAGGGGAGGAGTGTGTCAAGACTAGTGAGATAGTATTGCGCATACTTTCGTCCGGGTGTGTACGAACCCAGAATGTACTTTCTAATGTGCATACATTTGGACATTGTTTCAGATCTTTCATTTAGTAACCTTTCTCGTTCTAGAAATGATGCTATAATCAATTTCCTTCTTGGCACTATTTCAGGCTTTTTAGGCTTTTTCAATACACCCCAGCTTGCACTAAACTTTATGTTATATTTTCTTTTATTTCCTTACATAGATGGCTAATTTGATACAGTTCTTAAGCTTTTCTAGTTTGAATGATGATTTATGATTATACCATCGTTTTTTAAAATTGGCTTCGGTACACCCTACGTATACTTTGCCCTGTCTTGAAGTTCTGCTTTATAAATACTGGCTTCGGTTTAACAAACGCCATCAAGTGGACATTTACTTTTATCTCTACAGTTACATTTTTCATTATTATTTATATCTTGCTGCACGTTGTTGATAAAATTCCTTACGTTTTGGGGGTTTTTTTTGTTTTTGTTTTTTTGTAATTTTTTAAATTACTAGTAATGCTTCAGCTTAATTTAACTTGCTTTTAAATATTTTGTGTAATTCAGAATTCTTAGGGAAATGCTTATCAAGCAATTAAAAAAAAACTATTTTAGATTTTACTTCTAAAAGTGGGTTAAATCAAATAATATTTCGTTTCTTCGGATTATTTTTCATTTACTTATTTATTTGTATTCTACTTTATATTGATGTCCATTTTATTTTAAAGCCTTTTCGTAATCTTTCTTTCATCGAAAATTATTTTACAATAGAAATATCTAGACAACCTGTATTCTATTCCTTTAGGAATTGTAAAATAATTGCATCTAACCATCCTGCTAGTATAATCAAACCCATTTTGATTATATTAGCAGGATGGTTAGATGCAATGTTTTGTGCTGGGTTTCATATATGACGAGATACTGCCAGTTTGTAGATTAACTTAAAAAAAATTATCTGATGCGTTTCGTTCACTGTGGGACTTTGTCAAGGCAAACGCAATGATTTTATTTTGTAACAAGTATTTTATATAGAAGGGCAATTTTTTTAAAATCTTACGTTCAGGAGCTCTCATAGATATTCCTAAGGATATTTTGATTATTAAATTGTATATTTTTATCCATTTTAGAACGTTCGAAATTTTGGTTAAATTTTTTTTCTCTTCTGTCAATGGGAAGCATAAATCAGTACATTAAATTTTAGCTTCTCTTTTGCGGTGAAAAACCAACTGATTTGAAAATTCTTGCAAAAATCAAATAATTGTTGGATTTTAATGAAACTTTCACAAATGAATGGAATAGTTTTATAAATGTTTCATTTTTAGAAAAAATTGGTAAACTGCCTTGTTAGTCTTCTTCTATATGCTGTGTCACTTCAGGACGTAGACGATCATGGCATTCCACGTTTCTCTATCCCTAGTTGCCCTTAACACGCTTTCTCTTATTACCCCACTCAAAACTCGCTCTGACATACATTTGCTCAATCCCATCAAGTATGTTACGCATTGCTTTCCCCCTGTCTCTCGTTCCCTCTATCTGACCTGTGTGTATCAGATTCTCCAAGCCCTCCTGTCTCATTGCATGTCTAAGGAACTTCAGCTGTCTTTTCCTAATGTTAAATATGAGTTTCCTTTTCGTTTCCATCCTCTCCGAAATCTCATCGTTGCTCACATGTTTGGTCACATGTATCCTCATCATCCTTCTGTAGAACCATGTTTTGGTTGCTTCAGGTCTTTCTTTCATCTTTGAGGAGATTGTTCAGCATTCACTGACATACTGAAAAACAGACATCACATAACAGCCCAGTACTTCGCCTTCGGATCCCAGTGTTGCAATTACAGCCCTCTGTTAGAACGCTTCCCGAGTATCTATAGTTGATTTTGGCATCGCCCCGCCAGTAGATGGCATTTTGAGCAGCTCTTTTTACTGATGACCATGCATTTAGTTTTCTTGTAGTTTATTTGGGCTCTTTTCTTTCCGCTTTCTTCCGCTACCTTCTGTAGGAGGTTTTGTAGTTTTCTTTTCGTGCCTTCTACCAGGACTGTATTATCAGCGTATCTTATATTGTTCAGATTGTGGCCGCCAATGATGAATCCTGGTATGACTTCTAGGACTCTCAGGATTGTCTCGCTGTATAAGTTAAATAGATATGGTGAGAAGACACTTCTTTGTCTTTTATATATCCCGAGAGGGGATAATCAGGGAAAAGAATAGTGCAAGAATAATACTTAAAGAATACCAACGAATAGTAACAGGTATAACAATCAAGTAGAAATGTTTCTGCCTAGGACGTATGCTATCGTCTAGTGAAGAATGCTTCCGTCTAGTGACGTATGCTCTCGAGTTCGCTCTAGTCAGTTTTTTATAGACCGGACCATATCCATTCCGGGGTAGAATAGGATATTGCTCTACAACAGTCTTACAACCCTTTCTATCTTTGTATATCTGCTGAACTCGTTTCCTGTACGCATGCAGGCGGCTTGCTGTCAGTAGAGCTTCTTGATTATTCTAATGTCTTTCTCAAATATGTCTAGGTTGCTGATCATGTCTATCAAGTCTTTGTGGTGTACTTGTCGAATGCCTTTGCGTAGTAAAAAAACACAGGTATACGTCCTTCTTCATTTGTATTGTTCTTCCTGATAGAATTCTAAGCATAAATATGGCGTTACTTGTTCCTGTGTCCTTGACGAAACCGCACTGTTTTTGTTCTACCTCTGGTCTGAATCTGCTGCGCGATCTATCATCAGGATTCAGGTGAGTTTTGGTCATTTTTTTCTATAAAAAACATATTTTGTACTTTGATAGTGTTTTGTTTTTGTCTGCGGGGTTCACTATTTGCCCAGATGAGACTTCGGTGTGATGAGAAGGCAGAGTTTTTAATGGATGTTGGCATAAATGTTTTTTTTGTTTTTTTTTATTGAGATAGTTAGAGAGATCGGTGAGGAGTGGAGAGTTGTGGGGATATAATATTGGTACGACACGAGATTTCAACTCATAGTACTACTAGCAGAAACTTTTGAATTGTGAATTATTTGTTTTATTTTGCTTTTCTTTTTTTTTTTTTTTTTCCTACTATTCTCATTTTTGTCTTGCAGGGGTTGCCTAAGGTAAGACTTCAGCAATTGTCATACCTTTAAAACTAAAATATCAGCAACGCAACTTTTAGGAATCAAATAGCATTGTATTAAATATGGCTTATGGGAAGAAAAACGCCGCCATATGACATTCAGCTCCACCCCCATCCATGACTTCAATGAGGCGTTGAACTCAATAACTCTTATGAAGATCACCAGGGTGAATTGTTCCAAGAAAAATTCGGATAAATAAATTTTACTTCTGTCAATATCAATCTGGTCTTGCTTGAAAAACTGTCAATGAGATCAGTGGGGAGAAAATCTATAAATAAATTCAAGTTACTGGTCAACTGTCAAGCTGAAAAACTGAATTTATTTTCAATAACATTTATATATATCTTTTAGGAAATGTATCTGAAAAGCATTAGAGGAAGCAATTTTATTTTATTCGGATGAGAAAGGGTTAAAGAACATAATGGTTTTTTTTTTTTGTTTTGTTTTTTGTTTTTTTTTGTTTTGTTTTTTTTTTGTTTTTTTGGTTTTTTTTGCCGGAAAGAGATTTGTTTTCCCAGGATTGCAAACTGGTTAAAAATAGAAATGAGATAGAATCGTATAATGTTATTGTTGTTACCCAGCGAAACATATCTGGGCTATTGGAGGTCAAATGCCAAGCGGCCTTGCTGAAAAAAGTGAAACAGACTAACATTGCGTGCAGGCGAAAAGAATTGGAAAGAGAAATTTTATTTTAATAAATTCTCAGGTGAAACTCGGCTAAATACAGCCGATATGATTAGAAGTCAAATGTTAAGACCACCTTTTGTTGAAATAAGTGCATCAGACCAGCATTACTTAGACGAAAAAAGAAATGAGGAAATATTTTTTTATTCTTAAATTCTTGGGTGGAACTAGGCTAACACAGCTGACATGATTAGGAGGTCAAATGTCAAAGCTGCCTTGTTGAAAGGCATAGACAAAAATGATTAAAGACAATGATTCATAATTCCGCAGATGGAAATTCGGCGAATTACAGCTAATGCGATTAGAGAGCAAAGGTTAAATTGATCTTGTTGAGAGAAAGAAAAAAACAATTGAAATAGGAAAATTATCATTCTAAATTTCCCTGAAAAAGGTTGACATCAGGTAATAGCTTCTCCCAAAAAGGAGAGAGGAATCTTCCAGAATTGGAAGTGTAAAACAGAGATAAAGAAAAGTAAGACGTCAGAAAGGTTAACGTCAAGTAATAGCTTCTGCCAAAAGAAGACGGAAATTTTCCATAATTGGAAGTGTGAAGCAGAGAAAGTGGACTGGTCGAATTTTAGGATATTTGCATAACACCCCTTATATGCCCTCACCACAGCAGTAAAAAGAGACACCCATAAATACGAGAGTCAACAGGGGCTAAAGGCAGTTCCCAGAGACTTACCAGTCAGTTGTAGTCGGAGATAGAGTGAGAGGGAATTAATTACCGCCGCTGCCGCCACCAACAGTTGCCAGTTGCCAACCGAAGTTTGAAGCAATAATAACCAAAGTTATCTTCTGAAGAAGAGAAAAACCCCTACGAAAACCTTGTGCCAATCTGATGATAATAATAATAAGAAGAAAAACAAAAGAACTCTGACGAAGCCCTTGTATCAAACTGATGATGATAATAATAAGAAGAAAACGCCGACGAAATTTTTCGCAAAGTACAAGCAATAGTACTTGAATTTACCCGTTACCTAATGACCAAGTCTGGCCACTTTCAGAGAAACTAGCCAAAATTTTCGTTCATTAGGAACGGGTTGGGAAAAAGAAGAGAAAATGAAGAACTGTAATTTTCTCTTTTATTTTGTATATAAATACTATCTAATGACTCAAGCGTCGTCCATTTTATTTCCAAAATTGGTGCTGTTTTATTTCCACAATCGTGCGCGTATCCAACTTGGTTTAACTTGGCTGATTTACCTCAGTGATAATTCAGCTTAACTCTCTCAAGATCAAAATCACAACGTGAGTAAGAGAGATTGCAGTTGAAGAGGTCAACACAAAGACCAGCTTCTGTGTCAATGCAATCAACGTCCGATGAGTGTGGGCTGACGACCAGGATCGATTGGGATTAAAAGGGACAAAAAACCAAGTCTCCTGTACGCCCACTGCCAACCACATAACTCTGACAGCCGCGCTAATAATCGTTTATTGATATATGTTTATACTACTGTTTTCGTAATATATTTGTTTAACACTATTTCGTTTTTGTGTCTTTATTTCTGGACCCAAAGGACCACAATGACTTGGTGACGAGGTCGCAACAACTTGGCGACGCGTATCCTTACGGAGACACGAAGATTCTTACGAACACGAGGTTTCTTACGGACGACCAGAATTCTTAAGGACCCCAAAAGAACTTCGAGGAAGTTGTCAATATTGGTTCAACATTGTACGCATGGAAATCTATTTTCATCACACTTTGTTCTATTCAACTGATGTAATGCATATGCATACACCTTGCTTCCCCTCACAGTAATATGATTGGCTTGTGTCAGCCATAAATACACACTAAGGCAGGGACGCCTGGAACTACGCCTATTGGAACGCCTATTGCATAAGCCTACGCCTAAGCATACTGCATATGACTACGACGAGTACGGGTCCATTACGGCTACTTGTTAAATTATCCTACCCGGTTACATTTGCCAAAACTACTTAGTTACTCCGAATTATATATATATATCCCTTTCCGGGACATATTAATTGGCGATGAAAATTCAAAACGACTTTGCAGGACTAAAAAAAAGTAATACAGTTGACAACACTTCCTAACGAAGAATGTTAGAAAGTCTCGTTTGACACTTACAGAAAGTAATTGTTCCCTTATTTTTTGGTTTTGACGCTTATTAACGAGAAATGTTATAAAAGAAAAAACTTGTTTGCAACGCTTACAGGAAGTTAGAAATTGCCCCCACCCCTCTTGTTTAGACTTAGAAGATTTTATTGTATGCATAGAGCAAAAAATGTTGTGGGTGCGTTGGTAGAATGGAAGAAATTGCGTAATTAACTAAGATGTTACAAGTCACTTTACAGCAACAATACCAACAACAACAACAATTTATGTAACAACAAGAAACGTTTGAAAAGTTATTCAAACAACAGGCAAAATACAATAAATCACTTTTGGAAGACGTATTATCAAGAACAACAACAGAATCGGGTTCTAGATTTTTCTGCTGAAAGAATTTCAAATTCACTCTTTGAATTTAAATACGATCATGACTACTGTTCAACGTTTCCGGCACATGTCATCAACAGTAGTAGGCAATCCAGAAAAGAAAACCAAACGAAAAACATTGTAACTCACTTGAGTAAGAAACTAAAGTTGTTTTTTATTCCCTTTAAATTATTTACTATTTTCGTTTTACTGAGTTAGTAAGAAACTAAAGTTTTTTGTTATTCAAAGAGAAGAAAAGTTTTTATTTGAATTTCATTTGTATTCGTGTATTAAAAAAAGGCACGTATAAACATGGATGAATTTGAATTTCTTAGGTTTCAACTTGAACAGCAAAACCAACGGGAATTTAAATGGCAAGAAAAACAAAATTAAATTCATAAACAAATTGTTGAAATTCAAAAGAAAACTGAAAAAAGCGGCTTGAATTTCAAAAACAAACCGAAGTCAGACATAAGAAATTCGAAGAAATTTAATTTCAAACTCAACAAAAGCAAAGAAACTTGCTTAAACTGGCAAACTGGGGACGAATTAGTGAAAAAGAAAACGCGTTCTCACAAAAAACGATCTGGGGCGCAATAGACACTTTTAAATATTCTCTGGACGAGGATATAACCTTTGCCTCCTATTATAAAAGATTCGAGGATTTATACGCCACGGATTGCATTAATTAGTCGGATTTCAAAGAAGCTAGCCATCTTCTTCGAAAACCGATCAACGTAGAACACATTAATTTGTAAATTATATTTTATCCCGTAAAACAAGCGAATTGACATTCACTGAAGCGGTTAAACTTTTTACAGAGCATTTTATTCCTAAAATTTCACTCTTTCATATCAAATGGAAATGCATGAATTATAACCAGAAAAGATAGTGAAGATTACACTACGTTCGCGTCAATCATGAACAAACATTGCGACAATTTCAAACTGTCGGAATTGTGTGCAAATAATTCCAAGTGTCTGATATTTGTCCAGGGATTCGTTTCAGCTAAAGACGCTGAAATTAGACGTAGTATTTTTATATAAGTTAGAAAATGAGTCAAACCATAGTCTCCAAAATAGTGGAAGACCATCAGAGATGCATAAGCGTGCGCTAAGATTCGAATAAAATTAGGAAATCTGGCATAGCTCACATAAGAAAAGTACGCCTAAAGAAAAAACAAATTATTTCTTCCTCCAAATCAAATCAATCAAAAAAGAAACAAGACAATTTTCTTCCTAACCTGTGTTTCTGTTGTGGATTTTACATCGGTAAGACTGTCCTTATCGAAATAAAAAATGCCTAAATTATATCTTTATCAGGCAGAAGAGCTCACATTGTCGAGCGAGAAAAAGTTTAATAGCTACTTAAAAAACACAAAAGCCGATTAACAAGATGAGTTAAACATTAGGAAGTACGTGCAAGTACAATTCTTAAATAAAAGCTCTAAACTGTAGAGAGATTCTGGTTCAGATTTAACAATCATAAATTTACACACTTGAAAAAAAGTTGCGAAAACCAACCTTGCTAAGAACTAATAAAATGGCCAGATCCGGGATAGGGAAGAAAATCAAGTTTATGAGAGAACTTATGACTAATGCAATTTTTCAAGGAAGTACGTTAAAACTAAAAACGTGTGTATTAGAGAATACAGAAAATTTATTTAGCACCGGATGAATTGAGAAATTCAAGTTGTGAGATATGTCAATTAATTAATTTTGCCAAAGACTAGAAAACCTGACCATCGAGGCAAGTAATTTAATAAAAAATTTAAATGAAACTTTTTTGGAAGTGTTTTTTCTGGGGGCCTTCGTCGTTGTAACAAGATGACGGCAAAATTTGAGTAAAAAGACCACATCCAGCCAGCGTTTAAGAAAAAACGTAATGTGCTTTTGCCTCTTTACCAAAAACAAATGAAGAACTCGACAGACTAGAAAGAACTTGTGTCTTGTCGAAAATTGTTTACAGTCAATGGGCTTCACCGACCTTCTATGTGAAGAAGTCACACGAGACCCGGGTCTGCGCCGATTTCTCGACGAAGCTTAATGCGGCATCCAAAGAATATCATGACTCTTACCTTCACCGTTTAACGAATATGACGGACTTTTAGTGTGACTGTTTAGTCTGGCTCTAAGAGTTATCTTCGGGAATAGATTCTACTCTCTACAACTTTTCTCTTATTCTCTGCTTCTACAAAGCGTAACTGCTACTTATATATATTTTGGACGAGTTCATGTGTCATATGGGTGAGTCCCCATAACACTCACTCCTAAGTATTAACTTTGCAAAGAGTCTTAATATTTTTCTCTTTTTGTATTTACGATGATAAGTTCGTCATATTCATCAACATCATCAAACAAGCACAAAAATCTATTTTATTTTACGATGTATGCCTGTGGACTAGAAAAACAACCCCGATTTCTGCATCTCTATGGGGGCGTATAATTCTACAGAAGCCTGCAAATTGGTAGGGCTCTTTTAGCTCTGGAATCTTGAGCATATCTTTGATTTATGAAACACCGGATTTTACCGAGACGATGGATTAATAATCCTCCGCAACCCTGACCCACAAAAATTGGATAAATTCAGAAAGGATCTGATAATTTTTTTCAATAACCACGATCTGAATATTACCACCAAAACTAACGCTAAAATCATAAATTTCTTGGTTATTACCTTCCACCTGAGCAATGTTCTATACAACCCGTACACTAAAGGCGCAAATAACTATATATACATTAACAGGGAACCAAATCACTCCCAGAGAATCACCAACAACCTTTACAAATCCATCCGATTTCGTTTAAGTACCAACTCTAGCAATAAGGAAATTTTTGACAATTCTAAAATTAAATACATTAATGCTTTCGAAAAAAGTAAACTCAACGCTGTAACGACGGCCTCCGGACGCTAGTTGTGACACAGTAGCTGGTCTTCAAGTCGATTAGTACAACAGTGTTCTTCCTCGCCCACGTTGTGAATTTTGATCATAAGGAAGTTACGTTGAAACCTTGGTAGTTGTCTCTTTACCAAGTTTACCAGACCGGACGCGCGCACACAATTGGGTTAATGCAAACGGCACCAAAAGTAAATTGAATGACGCCTGAATAAGTTGCAGAAAAAGTCTTTATATACAAACAAAAACAATCAACGAAAAGAAATAGAATATAACAGTCTTCAATTTCTTATCTTTACAACGGAGCGAAAGTTTTGTCTAGGAGTAATGTTTATCTCATCAACATTAATTCAAGCTTTTCGTTGGTAATGTGTCTGTCTCCCCAATCGGAGATTTCCTGTTCTGACGATCCAAAATGTCTTATTCAAGCTTTTTACCGAAGCTTTACGGAAACTGTCGAAGATTGGTCTTTGTGTATGTTTGGATGACGGCGGCGCTAAATTCGTCTTATCTGTCTTAACTCAGCGCAGCAACTGTCTGTATTTGTTTACATCTTCAGCCAGGACTCTGTAAGAGGCGCGTTATTTGACTTTAACTCATTTCGGCTATTTCTGTTACTTTATATCTTCAGCCAGAACGCTATAGGAGGCGACCGTCTCTGTCTCTACGGTCGTGGCTCACGGTTGGGAACCGTCTCTCCCTTTGTCGTTACATCTCGACCGGTCGCAATACTCAGCTCTAACTGCAACTGATCTTGGCCTCTGAGACTCTATTTTCATGCCTGTCCCAAATTCTCTTCGGGGAGGCATGACGGACATGGGGTGTCTATGCAAATCATGTCTTCAGCCAACTAAATCACTCCCGGTTTCGCACTTTAAGGAGCTACATCATTCCCGTGGTTCAACCAAGGAAGTAACAATATTTCTTAATCAAATCATTCCTTTTCTTTTTTGATTACATCATTTATTTTTCCGACTTTAAGATCTGTTTTCAGCGAATTCAATAATTTTGAGAATTTAACCTTACTTGACCTCATCAAAAGTTTGTGAACATCCCGAAACAATAATATGGCTTAAGTTTATTTTCCGCTTTAAATCCGTTGCTATGAAAGTCGGTTCTCTGTGCAGGGCCCGGAGGTTTTTTCCGTCTGAATCTATCCTGCACATTTATAAATCTACCATCCGCCCGTGCATTGAATACTGTTGCCATATCTGGTCGGGTGCCCCTGCTATTCTCCTTGGGCTTCTAGACAAGGTACAGCGGAGGGTCTGTTATGTGATCGATACCGACTTCGCAGATCACCTGCAGTCTCTCTCTCACCGGCGCGACGTGGCTTCCCTGTGTCTCTTCTATAAATACTCTCATGGCTTCTGCTCTGATGAACTTAGATCACTGGTGCCCCCTAGGTTCGAATTTGCACGAGATACTAGATTAGCAACTAGATCCCACCTTTTAACAGTGAAACCGATAAAATGCAACCGCAACTTCTACTCCAACAGTTTCTTTTCTCGCACTTCCCGACTGTGGAATTCTCTTCCACATGACTGCTTCCCCGACGGCTACAATCTCCAGGAGTTTAAATGTAAGGTCAATAGACACCTCCTAACAAACTAACTTCCATTCTTTCAAACACTCTTCCCACCCACCCAACTATCTATCACCCCCCCTTCTGACATTTCCTATATCTAACCACTCTTCCTATTTACCTTCCCCTATGTAGCCCCAAGCGCAATAGTGGCAGTGGAATGCCTTGCTTGGAGTGAAATGATTAAAAAAAAAAAACATAATGGCTGCCAATTTGATGACCCCGTCTGACCCGCGTTTACACCTGCAATGTTTTTCAATTCACTTCGCCAGCTTCCAAGATTCTCAATATTTCATTTTGCGAATACTTTTTCACAATTCATAGCTGTGTTCCTATTGCAACCGATAATAAACAATTTTATTATCTCTTAGGCTTATTTTCCTCTCTACTCATATGGGAACAAATAATTCTCACAATTAATAATACCACTAAGAATAATTTCTTTCGATTCGTCGTGCTAAAATAGTTATATTTTTCTGCATGCAAAAATAGTGTTATAACGCTAGTTTAGAATATTCCGTTAAAAACAAGTCATGTAGAAATAAGTAGAAATCACGTAAATGTAACATTATCCAGTTCAATCCGCCAAACAATCGGAAATCCCAAATTAATATTGGTAAATTCTTCCTTAACTTAATTCCCAAACATTTCTACCATTCAACCACACTAAAAAAAATTTTCAGCAAAAACAATGTTAAAGTTGCCTTAAAAAATAGATAAATATATTTCAATAATAATAGATAAATATATTTAAAGTCGCGTTAAAAAAATAGATAAATATATTTCACGACATAATGCTATGATATCAAATAAATATTTGACCCACACAAACAACATCCGTCACCCAACTAATAGCAAAATATATCTTCTAGAAATAATTGCAATTGCCGAAAAAATAAAACCTGCCCACTAAATAGCCAGTGTATGTCCGAAACTATTGCTAATAGTGCTCAAATTCATTCGAATGATAATGATGTTAAATTTTACTTTGGAGGTACTTTTAACAGGTGGAAGATAAGATTTAACAAACACACGTCTTTAAACAACAGTAAATACAGTAAAAGTACGCTTTATCCATACATTATTGGAAATTTAAAAAAGAAACTCTAAGAAGAACCCAATATATTCCTGGAATATCGTAGCTAAGTCCAAACATTACAATGAAAAAGGAAATCAATTTAATCGTTTTAGAAAAACCTGTCATCTATAACCATATTTATGATCCTAATTTGCTTAATAAATATTGATTTAACGACCATGTGCTGGCTTAGAAAGAAATATTAATTTATTAAATCCAGATTGATCTAGATTCCTGTACGTTTACTCCTTTCTTTCTTTCTCTCTTTCTTTCTTTCTTTCTTTCTTCCTTTCTCTCCTTCTTTCTTTCTTTCTTTCTTTCTTTCTTTCTTTCTTTCCCCACAATATTACTTTTAACAATTATGAATTAAACCCTACATTTTTGAACTTTTAATTTTAATTTTAAATTTTCGTTTTTATTCTTTATTTTTATTTTTATTTTATTTTTTTGTATTTAAGATTTTAAAATTTTAATTTTTTATCGACAAGTAATGTTTGAATGTGTGCTGTGGTGTAGTGGATATCGGCTTGGAACGAGAAATCGGAGAGCCGAGTTCGAATTCCGGTTGAATTCCTTGCATTCACTTACGCGCAAATACCCTTGGGAATGGTATTAATCCGTCTCTTCCCTCCAGTTATGGGTTAAATAACAGGACAGAATGGGTTCTATAGCCTTGGTCGGCAACCAGTCTACTGCATAAAACAATGGCAACCTACTGCGAGATAATCGTCTGCTCAATCAGTCATGTCTCTTTCGAGACATGATCGCCCAAGCGTTTATCACGTATGACAATTAACTGAATATTTGAATATTTAAATCTTTACGTTTCATAGCTTACGCCCCTTTGATTTCTTTTCCTGTATTTTTATATTTTTAGTATTCTGTATGTTTTATTTAAATTTTAAATTTTAATTTTAAATTTATATCTACTTGTAACCTTAGAATTTTAATCTTGTTATTAAAAAACAGTAAATTACCTTTATAAGATTTAATTCCTATGAACATCGATTGAACTTATAATGTATAATGTAATGTATAGATCAAAAGAGACTATGATATCTAGATAGATGACTTTCGATGTTATTTCCTGCGACAGATATCAAGCCGCCTTTTCCATTTTCTTTTGCCATGAACTGTTTTTTCAATTAACATTTCCGTTTTTCCTTTTTTTGTTTTTGTTTTGTTTTGTTTTGTTACCTGCTGCTTCTCTACTAATCTTGTCCAATATTTTTGTCCACCATTTTAATCCATTTTTTAAGTAATTAATCTTTCTACATTTTTTTCTTTCGTTGACATTTCCCAAGAAATGCCAATCTTCATTTCATGAAAAATTTAATTTCGGTTCGATTTCAGAAATTAACTTTCGCGTGAAGATATTTTCGCGATGAATCGCAAACTTCTATGATTTTTTGTTGAAATAATCTCTGCTTATTTAACAATCAGTGCCGTGACCGAATATCGGTTAAATCAAGAAAAAAAAGTGTAATTACTTTGCAAAATGTATTAATATGATCTATAAAAATGTTAGACATGATTTGTGAAGACATAATCTTGCCTGATGATAGAAAGGAAACGGTTTGTGGAAAATGCTTATTCCAAAAATCAAACAGAATATTTGGAGCAGGTATCGTCTTGAGTTAATGATTTTGCACACACAATGTTGGCAAAAATCTTATGCCTTATGAAAATAAAGGAAAATATACGTTCTGTGTTGATGGACTCAACCAATTAAATAAGGCTTCGAGAAACTAAAATAAGAATGGAAAAAACCTTTTTGCACTTAACAAGGAAAATTTAAATAGTAGAAAATTAGGCTAAATACTAACTGGTCAAAACTTTAAGACCCTATTTAAACGAAACTTTAATTCGCGAACACGGAACAAACTTTTGTCATTTGTGTTTAACCCTGCTTTCTCAATGGTTACATTAGATAATTACGAGTGTCATTCAATAAATAAGGTGAATTTTTTGGTATAAGGACTTCTACGAGGGTCATTCAATAAATAAGGTGAATTTTTTGGTATGAGGACTTCTACGAGGGTCATTCAATAAATAAGGTGAATTTTTCGGTATAAGAACTTCTAATACAGATAGAAGCTTACGTTTTTTTTATTTTCCTCCTTCTTTTTTTTTTTTTTTTTAAGGGATTTAATTTTTTTTGCAGATTGGAAAAATCTTTCAGAGTTTTGGAGATTAACAAAGATGACCGACCAAGAAGCATGATCCAGTATAGAACAGAGGTCAGTTATCAGGTTTTTGGTTGCTGAAGGGTGCAAACCAGTTGAAATTCAGAAGAGAATGTCAACTGTGTATGGTGTCACATGTTTCAGCCAAAAAATGTCTACAAGTGGGCTAAATTGTTTAAAGAAGGACTGAGCAGTGTTGAGAATGAAGACAGGCCTGGGAGGCCTACAGAAGTGAGGTCTCCTGAGGTGATCGAATCAGTCAATGACCTCATTTAGTCTGACAGAAAAGTGACAGTGGATGTGAAAGGAATCTAAGTCTGTCTGTTGGGACAGCACACAAAATTGTCCATGATGATGTTGCCTACTGGAATCTCAGCTGCAAGGCCTCACACAGCAGCCCAAACGGTGCAGACCATCAACGAGCTGGACTGGAAACTGCTCCCTCATCCCCCTTACAGCCTAGACCTTGCTCCCTCAGATTTTCACCTGTTTGGTCCCTTGAAAGCGTTCACGAGAGGCACGAAGTTTGAAAACGACGATAAAGTCAAAAGTGCTGTGAGCGATTGGCTGAGACATCAGTCCAAAGATTTTTCCGCTAGGGAATACGGATGCTTGTGCACAGATGGGAAAAGTGTGTGACAATGCTCGGAGACTACGTTGAAAACAAAGTAAGCTTCTATCTGTATTAGAAGTCGTTATACCGAAAAATTCACCTAATTTATTGACTGATCCTCGTAGAAGTCCTTATACCGAAAACTTCACCTTATTTATTGAATGACCCTCGTAGATGTTCTTCTATCAAAAAATTCACCTTATTTATTGAATGACCCTCGTAGATGTCCTTCTCCCGAAAAATTCACCTTATTTATTGAATGACCCTCGTAGATGTCCTTATACCGAAAAATTCACCTTATTTATTGAATGACCCTCGTAGATGTCCTTCTCCCGAAAAATTCACCTTATTTATTGAATGACCCTCGTAGATGTCCTTATACCGAAAAAGTCACCTTATTGTTTGAATGACCCTCGTAGATGTCCTTATACCGAAAAATTCACCTTATTTATTGAATGACCCTCGTATATGGCAAAGGCGGAAAAGTTGACAAAGTTTGTACGTGGCAGAACTGCCAATCATCAATAGCCAGTCCTCTCTAAACGTACCAAAGCTGGTGGAATTGAAGGTAGTAAAACTGCTGTTGCAAATTTCTTAAAAGACCCTGTTGGACACAGAACGAGAACTTCAAGTAGTCAACTGAATAGAATTTCATCAGTGTCGAGCAGGAGGATTCGACTGGTTGTCCGATATGAATCCAACCGTTCATCAAACCAGTTTAAGGCTCTTATGGGCGCAGAATGCAGGCCAGCAACAATAGAACGGCATCATCGAATTAAAGACTTCAAATTCCATCCCCCACTTCTACATACTACAAAATATTTTTTCATTCGCATTAAGCTTTTAACCAGCAGTGTAGAATCGGTATTAATGGTTTTCTGATACTCGGTAAATTAGCAATTTTTAAATGTTAATTTTTAAAGCTGATGTGCATAGTTTGGCTAAAAATAAATATACACACATATATCTAAACTTATTTATAAATGAAACTTTGTCTCTGTGTCTGTGTGTGTTCGTTACCTATAGATTCCGAAACGTCTGAACCGATTTTCTTGAAAATTTACACAGTTGTACTATAAGCGTCTGCGAGTGTTCTTAGCTAGGTTTTGTGTCGAGATACTCCCGATAAATATCGAAAATCGATAATCGAAAAAACCGGGTTACAGAAGGAGTGGTCCGATGTTAATCAAATTTGATACACTAATAGACAAAGACATAAGAAACGATATTCAGAAGTTTCAAGGTTGCAGTTCTTACAATAGTGCAGAAAATCGATAATATATATAAAAGGCAAGATGTTTGTATGTGTGTCTGTTTATCTGCCTGTATGTCTCTATTTTTTCAGCCCTTTTATTTTAGCTTTTGCTTCGGGTTTGGCTCTAAGTAGGTATAATTGTAGTTCTTAGTCTCAGCCATGATGCCATTTACTCAGATGACTTATTTAGCCTTCAAAATTCAGTTTACAACGAAAAAAATTTATTTGATATTGATACCAGGAAATCAAAATTTGACTTACATCCATTCATTTTTCTTTCAGTCTACGGTTTCGCTTTAACTGGAAACAACTATTGCTTTTTAGTCTTTCGTGCCAACGTCCAAAGAGTCTGAGCTCCAGGACCATGGATTAGTTTTAAAGCTTTCATTACACCCGAGCAACGCCGGGCCACACTGCTAGTATATGTATAAATATCTATAATATATATATTGTAAATTTTATATATATTGTAAATTATAGTTTAGAACATGTACAAATTACAATCTACGACAAAGTGTACATTTTGTTTCTACATTAAAAGGACAATGTCTCATCAGGCAGCAGGCTGAAGAAGTAGGTTGAAATTGTATTTTAAAAAAATTCTTTGAATTTAAAATTAAGTTTAAATAAAAAAAAACTTTAATAACTTCTACGCCTATGTACAGGATTTCACTATCCTTTCAAAAAACATGAAAAAAGTTGTGGCCTTATATTTCACTAATACAGATATGTTTATCCACTACCAATTCCAGGTCAGAATTTTTTTTTTTTTTAAACCCGACCACTTGGCCGGTTCTGCTGTCTCTCACAACTCTTTCTTCTTCACCCATATTCTCTTATTTCCTTCCACCCCTTATGCATTTTCTTACTTCTTCCTCTTTGCTAAACCCAAATGCCGGGTCATCAAAAACTGTATATGACCATACTTTATTTTCTACTGTTAAACCTGGCGCTTTTCTCTGAACTTTTTCCTTTTACCTCTCTCTTTCTCTCCCGTTTTCCTCTTTTTGTTCAATGTCTCTTTTACAATCCCTAATTCTGATTTCTCATTTTCTCTAACACCTTTACCTCGCACACAAAAGTTTACCAATATAAGGAAGTGAATTTTCCATCTCCCTTCAAAAAGTAGCGTTTACTATCTGATGGGACATTGTCCTTTCATTGCCAAAACAAAATGTACAATTTGTAGTATTGCACATGTTCTAAACTATAATTTATAATAAATATTCATAGCTCATTTTTTTTATTGAACATTGTTTTAAATTAATGTTTTAAACGTTGTTAATATTTTCTTCGTTCCTTATTCACTTATATATATATATATATATATATATATATATATATATATATATATATATACGTAGCTTCGATGTGGCACCAAAGCAAAAGGTATAGTACACCCAGTGTGGATCGAACTCACCTGTCAGTCGTAATTTATCTGACAAGCTTATCAACCACCACTGTGTGCACATCTTATCCTCAAAATTGCAACGCATATTTCATGCACGCAGTATTTGTTTCTTCATTCCAACCTGAAGAAGGCGAACATAACACACATCATGCCTATGAAACGCGTCGTCCAAAAGTTTTTCCACCCACGTCTCCCTATACTCACTTTTGATTCGGATACTCTCTTATATATATATATATATATATATATAGTTACGTGGTATTTCTTGTAACATACACGCACACAAATATGTCTGAGATGCTTCGTTTTTGCAGAAAAGATCCAATATTTTTCTAAAACTGGTTTGTTTTCGTTTTTTTTTATTTTGACGTTTTTTTTTTGTTTTTTGTTTTTTTTTTGTTGTTTTTTTTTTCTTTTTTTGACAGCTTTTGTTCACTCGCAACGCTTTAGTGATTTCAGCCCCGAATTAATTTCCCCTCCTTTGAAAATTCATGCTGCGTCTTCATTTTGTTCTCCGAAGGCTGTTGTGACATGCTTTTCAGCGAGGTTATTTAGCCTCTGAAGAATCGAGATTGTTTTGTTCTTTGTCTATAAACGTCCGTGAAACAAAAAATCCGTCGTCGTTTTTCGAAACTTAAAATACCAAATTCCCAGAGAAGAAATGTCTCTGTAAACACCTTTTTTTATATAAAAATTGATGTGTCCATTCAAAAATTTCTCCAAGAGAAAAAAAATCTTTATTTTAGCAGTACCAAATTGCAGGTTCGTATTCTACGAAGAGATAATTTTCTGTCTGTGCAAAGACGTTTTAAATATGGGAATAAAATCGTTTTTCTTTTTTACAGTTTTCCGTCTTTTTTACTATTCAAGTTCCTTTGAAAGTAATCTTTGTTGATTTAATTATGAAGGATATTGATTGCTATTGATTGAAAATCCTCGTTTTAAAAAGTCACTTATAAATATAAGTCCAGAAATGATGTCCAGAGGATTTGTTAGTCTCGTTCATGTGGTTTATCAACGCCAATGTCCAGTTGTTTGCAATAATAACTTTCTACGGTTTCTTTATTCCTGATACTGCCTCACTTGTTGCGACTGCGGTTGTTTAATGAAAATGCAAACAAAAAATAGAATGTATACAACAGATCATATATGGCGTGAGTATTCTTTTAGACCACATGGACATCTTTGTCAGTGGAGTGAAATATCCAATACTAACAATTGCCGTCTCATTTGAATGACAATAGCAGAATAACTAGTTTAAGTAGATGACTTTATTTCTTTTTCTTTTTAATCACAAACACTTGGGGGTGCTGTCATTTTTTTATTTTTTTTTATGCTTTGCTTGCATATAGAAGTAGTCTAAGCAGTAAGATTATCTTCAGTTTTCTCATTAAGCCAATGATGAGAGTTACGAATTGGATATATCAAACACAAATACGTATAGAAGTTTAAATTTATAGTAAACTAGCAGTATAGCCCGGCGTTGCTCGGGTGTAATGAAAGCTTTAAAACTAATCCATGGTCCTGGAGCTCAGACTCTTTGGACGTTAGCACGAAAGACTAAAAATCAATAGTTGTTTCCAGTTAAAGCGAAACCGTAGACTGAAAGAAAAATGAATGGATGTAAGTCAAATTTTGATTTCCTGGTATCGATATCAAGTAAGTTTTTTTCGTCGTCAACTGAATTTTGAACGCTAAATAAGTCCTCTGAGTCAATGGTATCATGGCTGAGACTAAGAACTACAATTATACCTACTTAGAGCCAAACTCGAAGCAAAAACTAAAATAAAAGGTCTGAAAAAATACAGACATACAGACAGATAAACAGACACACACACAAACATCTTGCCTTATATATATATATTATCAATTTTTCTGCACTATTGTAAGAACTGCAACCCTGAAACTTCTGAATATCGTTTCTTATGTCTTTGTCTATGAGTGTATCAAATTTGATTAACCCGGTTTTTACGATTATCGATTTTCGATATTTATCGGGTGTACCTCGACACAAAACCTAGCTAAGAACACTCGCAGACGCTTATAGTACAACTGTGTAAATTTTCTAGAAAATCGATTCAGCCGTTTCGGAGTCTATAGGTAACGGACACACACAGACACAGACACACACATACACACACAGTTCCATTTATAAATAAGTTTAGATGTTTGAACAGAAGATAGACAATACGAATCTGAACTGCAATAGAAGAAGATGCCTTCCAAAGCCTAAACAAAGTATTAAGAAGCAAGAAAATGTTATAATCGCAGATCCAGCGGGCAGACTTTGCTTGCTGGATGTTACTATAAACGATAAGGCTCTTCGTTTTATTGTGGTTTATGCGACCAATGACCTTGCCGGGCGGTCTGATTTATTTCGGCGGATTGAGCCGTTTTTGATGACATCTCGTTCGTTTTTTTTTTTTTTTTTTTTTTTTTTAACGAGGGACTGGAATGCTGACCTTGACCCCGATTTAGATCGCATAGGTTCCAATGCAGGTACTAACAAACGAGACGTGAAACCGTTTCGGGACTTTGTCGACAAGTTTGATCTTGTCGATAAGTATCGTGACGAGCACCTCCAGGAAGTAGTGCGGACTTGGACTAATAGGGGTGGCTCGGTGATGCTTTGTAGTTACATCGACCAATTTCTAATTAAGAGTTGACGTAGCGATCTTAAAGTGTCAACGTTTTCATTCTATAATTTACACGGATCATAGTCTCGTCCGGATTCGTGTAAACTTTACATATGTCTAAGCCTAGAATGGCTGGATACTGAAAATTGAACACATCATTATTTGGTGGGTGATATTTCAAGCACCATCTGCGACTAATGCTACAGCAGGAGTTGACGGGTGATGTGGTTGGGAATAGGTAGTGGAATAAACTTAAATCGAAAATTAGGTCGTTTGCTGCTGACTATAGCCGTCGGCTCTATCTAGCTAGATTATCAGTGTAAATGGCAGCCGAAAAAAAAGATGATCGGGCCATTAAATCCCGTGTTAGCGGGGACGTAGCCATAGCTAGGGTGAGCTGTCTTCCCTGTCTATAAGGAATTACCAAGCTTTGGTAGTTAAGGCTAGGTTAAAAAGAATGTCTTGCGTGGTGATGAATATGGCCGCTGAATTGCGTGCGGTGGAAGTCAGAAAAGAGTCTCATGTCGCGTGCGTCACATTGCCGGATAATCGGACCGTGACCACAAACGCGGGCATATGTGAGGCATCTTGTGATTACTTTCAGAAACTTTCCACTCAGTTCAATACCTATTTGGCCGACTTTCCTCGCCTGGAGTCGTATATCTGGGAAGTGCTGAAGCTGGTTGGCCGTGTTTAATCTCCGAGTTTAGATGATCTACCCTATGAACTGTACTTGAGGCAGTCGCCCGTCCTTGTTCCTCTGCTGGAACTGAACAGGAGTCTATACCTGAACGCTTTACCAGGGATGTGATTAAGTTACTACGCAAGGATAAGAACGGTGGGGATGGGTTAGGTAATATTTGACCTTTAACGATGTTAAACACAGTCTTATAGATTTTATCCAGGGTCTTAACCGGCCGTTTGCAGTCAGTCCCCTTTAGACTATTCAAGACAACTTTCATATGGTACGCTTAGTCATCGATCAAGTCGACAGTGAAGCCGCACTGATCAATTTAGATCAGTCCAAAGCATTCAATAGGGTTCACCATCGATTTCTGAAGGATGTTCTTTCAGCCACCGGTTTCGGGACGTACTTTTCGCTCCTGGATCCGTCTTTTGTATGTGACTCCTGGTGCGCTGGTGGATGTGTTCGATCGAAGCCTTTCGTATTGTCTCTCTCAGTTCGTCAAGGTTGTCCGCTTTCGCCTGTACGTTCTTGCGTTGGAGCCTTTCCTTTACATGTTAAAGGTGAATCCGTTCCTGCACGGAATTTCAATACCTGGTTCTAGCAACTGAACCACGTACTCCGCCTATGCTAACGACGTTTCGGTTCTAGTGTCAAGCAAGACCGAGATTAACGAAATCAGCAAAGAAATCAGAGGGTATATGACGGTGACAGGGGCCAAGAACAACCAAATCTTTTAGGCTTACGGTTCGTGGAAGGAAATTTCTCTTCCTGAATCTATCCTCTAAGATTCTCGGCGTTTGGTTTGGTCTTGATTTCCAGTTGGAGATGGTTGCAAGAGAAGGCATCTAGTTCAGTCCTGATCTCCAGTTGGAGATGAATTGGTCGAATTGCACGATAAGGCTGAGGCACCAATTGCTTTGTGGTCCCGGAGGAATCTTTCTTTAAAAGAAGAGGGCGGAAGTATGTGCCTCACACATCTACTTGATTCTCCTTTTACCAAGTCTTTGTGTTGCCGCTTTCGTCTACTATACTAGTTGAATTAGTCAGGCTCTTATTCTCCTTTAAGGTACCCCTGGAGATCTGTCACCTCCCCACTTCTGAGGGCGGTTTGGGTATGCCTAGCGTTGAGATTCGTCAACATACGCTTTGTATCGTGTTCCTGGATTGAATGTGTCTGAAAACGAATGGTAAGGGCGAACTCTGGAAGGAAGACGCCGGCAAGAACTTCCCATCATTTAGAAGTGTGCACTCGTCCGAGAAGGAGGTCCGCTGTTTACCCCGAGGCGAGTGCTCCTTCTATCGCGAATGCCGGATAGCTCGCTTTGAAACGACATCTGCGGGTGACGGAAGGCCTTTCCAACGTCCAGGCGTTATCTCGTAAGGCATTATATCATGCGTTAGGAGATCCGCTCAGAATGATTTGATTGGTGAGCTCGGTCTTATGAAACGGGAGGCTAGCTCAATATGGCTTCGGCGCCCGGGTTGCAATGCCTTACTAATAACGAGGCATCACTCACCTGGCTGCTGATTTGCAGGGCTCTCTGGGTCGGGAAAAGTCTTTGTAAAGTCTTGCAGAAATCTCCAAATTGCGTGCGCTGTACTGGGTAGATGGAGACCCTGGGTCACGCCTTCTATTAGTGCAGTAGTACCACTGTGCAAGTTTGTTGAAAGTGATCCGCATGCTTCGAGGAAAGTTCTTTGCACTCGAGGCCAATTTTCTTTGTAACAATGTGGTGCCGCAATTGCCCATAAATCTAGAGTATAAATGTATAGAAACTAGCATGGCCACAAAATGAGGGATCAGTTTGTATATTGATTATAATATAAAATTGATCCCCCACTTTATATCCACATTATAATTTCTTATAAACAATTGGCAAATATCTTCTTCTATGTGCCCTGTCCATTCAAGATGTAGGCAATCATGGCTTTCCATATCTCCCTATCCCTGGTGGCTCCTAGCACGCTTTCTCCTGTTCCACCACCCAAACCCCGCTCTGCTATACACTAGCTCAAGCCCATAAATCTAGAATATAAATATATAAAAAATAACATGGCCACAAAATGAGGGATCAGTTGATATATTGATTATAATATAAAATTGATCCCCCTCTTTATATTCACATTGTAATTTCTTATAAACAGTTGGCATATATCTTCTTCTTCTTCTATGTGCCCTGTCCTTTCAGGACGTAGTCAATCATCGCTTTCCACATCTCCCTATCTCTGGTGGCTCTGAGCACGCCTTCTCCTGTTACACCACTTAAACCCCTCTCTTCCATCCACTAGCTCAAGCCCATAAATCTAGAATATAAATGTGTAGAAAATAGTAAAGCCACAAAATGAGGGATCTGTTTTTATATTGATTATAATATAAAATTGATCCCCCACCTTATATTCACATTGTAATTTCTTATAAACAGTTGCCATATGTCTTCTTCTATGTGCCCTGTCCTTCAAGGACGTAGGCAATCATGGCTTTTTACATCTCCCTATCCCTGGTGGCTCTTAGCACACTTTTCCCTGTTACACCACGCAACACTCGTTCCGTCATCCGCCTGATTAGATCCTTCAAATATGTTACCCGTTGCTTTCCCTTGTCTCTTCATCCCTCTATCTGGCCTGTTAGTATCAGATTCTCCAAGCCCTCCTTCCTCATTGCATGTCCCAGGAACTTCAGCTGTCTCTTCCTGATGTTCAGTATTAATTTCCTTTTCGTTTCCATCCTTTCCAAAACCTCATCATTGCTCACATGCTCAGTCCACGATACCCGCAGCATCATTCTGTAGAACCACATTTCAGTTGCTTCAGGTGTTCCCTTCATCTTTGTTGATATTGTCCAACATTCACTGCCATATTGAAGAACTGACATCACATAGCAATTTAAAACTCTCTTCTTTCTTTCTAGCGAGATTGTCCTGTTTCTTAATACTTTACTCAACTTCTGGAATGCTTCCTTCGCCATGCCAATTCGCCTTCGGATCTCTCTGTCACAATTTCCGTCTTCTGTTATAACACTTCCCAGGTATTTAAATTTTTGTACCTACTTGATTTTAGTATCCACAACTTGCTCTTTTTCCCTACTAATTCCTCTAATTGATTCAGCAATGTGTAAAATCATCTTCATTTCTAGTGACGCAGGACCCAAACAGCCATTCATTTCAAATGATTCATAAATGTTCTCAAACATCTGGTGAAGACTCATTTCTTAAATCTCTCCCTTGTGAAACGAAAATATCAAATATATATATATATATATATATATATATATATATATATATTAGTCATCCACATATAAGTCTGTTTTGCTGTATCACAGCTTATCGGTGTGGGTAGGCCAGGATCGAAACTCGACTGATTTGGTGTCAGTCGGAGTCGCTACCCCCTAAGCTATAGGAGCATGGAATCGGAGAAAGGAAAGTTTACTGTGTTTTATATAAGCAGTGTATACACACACCAGTTACCAAAAGAACTCAATTCATTCTTGTAGAGTAATGCTTATATCGCAGAAGTGGAAACTGTTTTTAAAGTTTTCCTCTCTAGAGAGCCCAATCGTAATGAGCGCATATATATATATATATATATATATATAGTGTATCGAGGCAGCAAATAATTTTCTAAACATATACTGTTAAATATAAGAGACAATGAATGTCTATTATGTTTAATCATGAGCCGTTCTAAACGTCGTATTTGGGCTTTAATTTCAGTTGAAAATAAAGACAAAAATTCTCCAACATTTGGGTAATTTTTTATTAATTAGCTTCTAAGCTAATTAATAAAAAATTAAGCTATATATGGTGGATGTTATTGTATTGTATGTATTGTAAAAATTAAGCTATATATGGTGGATGTTATTGTATTGTATGTATTGTAAAAATTAAGCTATATATGGTGGATGTTATTGTATTAATAACCTAAATAACCTCTCTGAAGATGGCTCATGTGAGCACATGAGCCATCTTCAGAGAGGTTATTTAGGTTATTAATACAATAACATCCACCAAATATATATTTGAAGAAGCATCAGGTTAAAAATAAACTCACTGCAAATGGCAAGCAAATGTTATAACGGGTGTTTGTTGACGAAAGGAAAGTAATAACAAGGATTCCCTTATTTTCCGGCTTGCAAGAGACTGCAGAATATAAGAAGAAGCACCCAAATATTGGAAAAAGATTTTTATGAAAAATGAAAAGTCCTTCTCATACAACAACATATTTACTATGCGTCACTCACATACTGGAACCACGTATTGTTTAAGTGACATATGTGATATACGCTTGGGTCGATCATGTCTCTTTCAAGAATGGCCAGAAGTTTATCCCGCAGTAGGTTGCCATTACTTTCTGCGGTAGATTGGTTGCCAGCCAAGGCTATAGAACCCAATCTGTCCTGTTATTTGACTCATAGCTAGAGTGGGAAGAGATGTATTATATTATTAAATAGTAATTACTGGGGGATCAGTTTATTACTTCATAACAATAGAAAACCGATCCCCCGCATTATGCCCAGTAGAAACCTTAATCATTATTCCAACTATTATATTCACTCAGTTAAGTGCTATAAGTGATACACGCTTGGGTGATCATGTCTTGAAAGAGACATGATTGATTGGGCAGAAGATTATTCCGCAGTAGGTTGCCATTTCTTTCTGCAGTAGACTGGTTGCCAGCCAAGGATATAGAACCAAATCTGTCCTGTTATTTAACCAATAACTGGAGGGAAGAGACGGATTAATACTTTTAAGTGAATGCAAGGAATTCAACTGGAATTCGAACTCGGTTCCCCAATTTCTCGTTCCGAACCGACATCCACTACACCACAACACACATCCACACCAGAACGCACATAATCACTCGTCCGGTTTTGTTTGTATGGCAATGACATACTAGTTGGTGGTTAGTAAATATGCTATACATCCTTCATTGTCCAAGTGTTATATATCAATAAACAGACAAACACAGAAATGTATATAAAAATATAAAGTATATTTTTATTAATGACGATGGACCGTGTAGCCTAGTGAACAGAGAGTGAGAGCGCGCTTCTAAGGGTTGACGAATGCGTACCCCGCAATAGCAGCATGCTATTGGGGGCAGCTGTGAACTGCCTTCCTTCGTGTTCTGTGGTTTTGCTGCTACTTCTGCTCTCACTTCTTCTGACTGCGAATCCGTGTTTTCGCGGTCTTTATATATCTTCCAAAACCGGGACTTGTTCCTTCCGGCTTTGCCTTGATCACGCGACGCCCACGCGACGCCTACGTAATTCTCAGAGTCACCTGTCTGTTTGCCTCTGAGTTATTTCCGCATCTGCCGGAAATAGGGTCAAAGTGACATCCGTTACTTTTCACCGACCGGAAACAACACGGCTTGTTTCAGCCTTTCTTGGGTGGGCCAAACCGTTATATTACACAAGTATGGCTTTATTTTCATAAAAATAAACTAGAAATTAAAATATGCTTGTCAAAATATAAAACAAAAAAAATCACAAAAACTCGTCACTGCTGGATTAATGTAAAAGCATTAAAGTATTATCTGCAGAGTCATCTCTACTGTTGGTCATTTACAATAAATAAATCCTCACTATCATCCATGTCATAGTGGTAACCATGGTGCTAACTGATACATTCGTCTTGGTAGACACACACGTATTTTTCAGTGTATTTTTAGAAAAAAAAAAAAAGATGCGTCTTGCATGCCGGAAAACGCAGTAGATTTTCAAACAACGTGTATTCGTTTAATATACGGAAAATATTTACGGTTGTTAGAAAATTACATATAACTTCGTTTTCGGCTGTTGATCGTCAGGAAAGCGATTAGGTGTAAGCGTTATACAGGGAGTTGACAGATTTCGGGGTTGATTTAATCGTTGATTGGGTTCGACACACGTGTTGATCGATCGTGTTTACAGTGGTAGGCTGATTCGTAATAGGTTACGTTGGTGACAGCGATGGCGATGAGCGATTAGGTGTAGCTGGTAAGCCTGTAGGATGAAGGACGCATATTTTCCCAATAAAATTTCTCGATTATTCAGGCCAGCAGATATATATAAATATGCTGTTTAATTCTTTTTTTTTAACATATAAATATACTGTTTAATTATAAAAAATTTTTTAAAGTATCTACTCAAATACGAAAATCCATTAAAAATAATGTTTAAACAAATAAATTAAAAATATATCAGAGTTAATCCATTTCGTAACATATTGGCGTTTGTTTACATTTATGTTGTAGGGGCATCGGTATTGCTTGGTAAATTGGCCTTGTGCCAAACACGTCCGAAGTCCCCACAATTTAAATATGAGAAGGTTGAAGGTTGAAATGTGAAAGGATAAAATATTTCGTGTGTGCATTAAAGTAAAGATTTATTTATAGAATGACAAATGTGTAAGAAGGAAAATATAAGTGAAAATTTGTTAACTGAACACTGTAATATATTTGTGAAAAGAAAAATGTTAATTGAGAAAATGCATGCAGTTTTGTAGTTAAAATGTTTCAAAGAGAAATGTAGGTATTAAAAATGTCCGCAGAAGTTTATAGTTCATGGCTGTGTAGTAGCGGGATGTAAAGTCTTTGTTCCTTCCTCTTTTTAGTAGGTCGCGACAGGTCGAGAGAAAGAGCAAGCAAAACAAATAAAGAAGTTATGCTTAACGCGTACATTTTGTTGTTGCTGTTCTCTTTAGCGGCGTGGTGTGAAAATGAAGAAAAGGACGTTGGAAGAAAAGGTCGAATGAAACTGTGGCGTGCCCTACGTCCGGGTTGGCGTGGAGTGAAAAAGAAGAAAAGAAAATTGACAGTGAGGACGAGCCAGCTTGAAGTTTCTTCTTTACATGGTGAGATGCTGTCAGCTACTGCTTCCATCTGACGGACTGACTGATTGGTCAAGGGACCTCCTTAAATATTGAATTCAAGTCACGTGTTCGGCTCGGAACGAGAAACCGGGGAGCTGAGTTCGAATTCCAGTTGAATCCATTGTATTCACTTACGCGCAAATACCCTTGGGAAAGGTATTAATCCGTCTCTTCCTTCCAGTTATGGGTTAAATAGCAGGACAGATTGGGTTCTACCGCAGAAAGCAATGGCAACTCCTGCTCAGTCAGTCTCTTTCGAGACATGATCGCCCAAGCGTGTATCACGTATGGCACTTAACTGACTGACTGAGAGGCTCCCAAAACGATTTTTTAGCTGTGAAAAAAAAACGTTTCGCTGACGTATTTAGAATTTCTCGACTTGTCAACGAAACAGGATCCAGGGTTTCACTTTTCACACTGACTTTTAGCTGTTTGAATTCTATAAAAAATATTACTTTCTCTGGCGTGCGCTGATGTCAAATCGATCGAGTTTCAATCCTGGTTGGAAGCAATCGTATATCTAGCCGTACACATGAACTGTGATACAGCGAAACAAGCTTGTATACGGATGATTGGTAATTTTGTAAGGTTAATTCCACGGGGAATCGTCATCCGATGTTAGAATTTAAAAGAGTATTATAATGAAGACAAACTGAACGGATTTACAAATCCATTGGTAATAATTTATTTCGTGAATATTCTCTAAAAAATATTCAACTCCTCAGACCAAATATTTTTGCAAAAATGAATGGTTTAGAATAGATTTATCCAGACAAAAGAAACCGTGGGAGGAAGAGGGAAAATGGTAAACATTTTATCGATGGGAGGTGTTCATTTTAAACGCGGGTGCCACACCTAGATTGACGTATTTCTATCCCAGGCGATAAGATGACCTTGGATTGAACTGTCAGTCGGCCATTATCAAATACAGAACGGTAAATCTAGGGGCCATATTTTAAATAGAAAAATTGGATTGTTAGATTCTTATATCAATTCCGACGGCAATAATAATATCTTCACCCTATAAATAATAATCATTTTGGATTTATGACAATAATACTACTATCAAGTATGATAACCAAGTTAAAGAAAATAACAAAAAACAATTTAATTATTATTAATATTATTAATAACAATAATAATACTTAAAAAATTAATAATAATAATAATAATAATAATAATAATAATAAATAGAAGATGTAACCATTCTATGGGATTACACCATCTACACAGACAGAAAAATTGAAGCAAACAGGCCAGACATTATTGTTAAAAACCAGAAGGAGAAAACTTGTCTATTAATTGATATGGCTTGTCCAGCGGATTGTAACATAGCAATCAAGGAATTTGAAAAACTGTCAAAATATAAAAACCTGGAAATTGAAATAGAAAAAATGTGGAAATTGAAAACAAGAGTTGTGCCAGTGATAGTAGGTGCACTTGGAATGATAAAAAATGGAACAAAACAACACATTGAAAGAATCCCTGGAAACCCCAACTTAAGAGATATACAAAAAATTGTCTTATTAAGTACAGCCCACACACTAAGGAAAACTTTATCTATGTAATGCTGGAGATGATAGGGAAGATAGAAAAACATGAAATGGAGTCATAACAACACGCCACTACCTGCCTTAGGTCTCCCCGCAGACTTGGTTGGTAGTGAGACCAAAGCAGAAATCGAAATATGATGAAAAATGACATAATAATAATAATTTGATATGTCTCGGAAAGGGGCATATATTATTCGAAGTAGCTAAGTGGTTTTGGCAAATAACCGAGTAAGACAATCTAGCAAGTAGTCGTAATGGACTGGTACTCGTAGTCGTATGCAGTATGCTTAGGCGTATGTTTATGCAATAGGCGTTATCAATAGGCGTTATCAATAGGCGTTCCAATAGGCGTAGTCCTAGGCGTCACCAGCCAATCATATTACTGTGAGGGGGGAACGAAGGTGTATGCATAATCATTACATCACCTCCTCCTGGGCTAAAATTTCCCGTCTTTTACACCGAAATTTTCCCCTTTTATGTCATATATGAGCTGTCCAATTCTTCTGGTTATCATTTCTTCTTCCCAATACATTTTTCCTAAAGTACTTGAAAAACCTTTGTTCTCTGGCTTATACGCTTTAGTTGTCTGGGTTTTCTTTTTTAGCTGTTTTCTTCGCCGGACTAAGCAACAGCCTGTCGAAGAGAGAGCGTATTTTTCTCGCAAACATTAACTCTGCTGGTGATAACATTGACGTTGTATTCGGGTTTGGCGTGATTCTATATACAGCCAAAAAGTTCTGAATACTTTTTCATTCGTGTCCACGACTTGACTTTTCTTCAACGCTCGTTTAAAGGTGTCCACGAATTTCTCCGCCTGTCCATTCGATCTTGGATGATATACTGGCGTTGTCACATGATCAATGGACAATGATGAACAGAATTCTTTGAATTCTTTTCCCGTAAACTGCGTTCCGTTGTCCCTGACTAAAGTTTTAGGGAGACCAAAGCGACTAAAAATTTCATTAAGTGCGTTTGTGGTATTTGTTGCAGTCAGATGTCTGCACTTAAGAATTTCTGGCCACTTAGTGAAACTGTCCACAATGATTAGGTAATGAGATCTATTTATTTGCATAGTCGATATGCAATCGAGTCTATGGTTGAATCTTTACCGGTGGATACCTTGCTGCCAGTTGATATCCTCTGCACTGTTTCATCAAGTTTTCTATGTCTTGGTCCATCCTCGGCCAATAGGTATAACTTCTCATTGCAGCTTTCATTCTCAAAATCGCTGGATGGCTAGTGTGAAAAATTTCGTTCTCCGTTGCTTTTTTCACATCTTCTAGCATAACCGGTAGTTCTCTATTCGTGTTGCATACCAGACTCGACAATTAACTTTCGTCTCTTAGCGTCGCTATTACTGTTTCTTCCAATGGTTCCGTATATTCAGCTATCAAACTTGATAAACCATCGACGTGACCTAGCTTCTTTGAAGGCACATATTCTATTTTGAAATTATAATTCAATAGAATTACACCTTAACGCTGTAGTCGATTTGCCTTGTGAGTTGGTATACCTTTTTTTTTTTTCCAAATATTGATAACAGAGGTCTGTGGTCTGTTTGCAGAATAAACTCTCTTCCGGTTAGAAATCTGCAAAATTTGTTCACAGCGTAGATTAATGCTAAACTCTCTTTTTCAATTTGTCTGTAACTTCGTTCCGCGGGCAGTAACGTTCAAGGCATATGCTATTGGCTTCGTAAATTCGTCTTCGAATTTATGAAACAATACAGTACCTAGTCCTTTATTACTGGCATCTTCTGCAACAATAGTTTTCCTCTTCGGGTCGAAATGCACTAACGATATGACTGCTAATAGATAGCTTTTTATTTCTTTTAAAGCATGTTCGTATTCATTTGTCCATATCCACTTTGCGCCCTTTTTCACCAATTCATTTAAAGGAGCTCTCATATCATACATTTTCGGGATATAAATGCTATAGTAACTTACTAATCCTAAGAACGTCTAGAATTTAGCCACATTATCAGGTGCTGGCATATTTTTTATAGCCTCAGCCCTTTCTGAATCTGGTTTCCTTCCTTTACTGTCAATGATCTGCCCTAAATATTTTATCTTCTTTAAGAAGAACTTGCATTTTTTAGCACTCAGCTTGAACCCGTATTCCTCAGTTCTCTAAAAGACTGCTCTAATATGCGTTTTGTGTTGGGCCTCGTTTTCACTTTTAATCTAAATATTACCTAAATATGAGCTTGCATGCTCCATATCAGCTAATATTGTGTCCATTATTTGCTGGAATAGGCTTGGTGTTACCTTCAATCCAAACGGAAGACGATTTAGTTTAAAAATCCCTTTATGCGTGTTTATTGTCAGGTACTTTGAACATTCTTCACCGACTTTCACCTGAAGATAAGCCTCCGACAAGTCCAACTTTGAAAACACTCTGCCTCCGTTTAATCTAATGAATATATCCTCCGGAGACGGTAGAGGGTAGGCATGGTCTTTCAAACAGTCATTTAAGCCTGTCGAAAAGTCAGCACACTGATTTTTCTTTTTTTTCTTTTTATATATGCGGTTGGCGGCGCCCAATCCGAGTAATCGACTTTTGAAATTACGCCACTTTTATCCAACCTTTCTAATTCCTCATTTATTATGTCTAATGTCGAAAATGGTACTTTTCTCTTTGGTTTAAAAATTGGTTTAACAGTTTCTTTCAATTCGAAGTTAACTTCTGTTCTTGTGCACAGACCTAGTCCTTCTGAAAAGACGCGAGGGAATTCGCTTTTCAAATCCGTAATAAATCTTTTTGTTTTCTTCGTCTTATTGTTCTCTATGACGTTAACTTTGCTACAGAAAGCATTTACCGATAATTCCCATAAGTTAGACATACGATCCAGTCTAAACCAAAGAGGTTTACTGAATCAGGGAGCACATACACTTTCGATTTGTGATTTTTTTCCATGATCGAAATGTTACATTTTAATTCACCTTTAAACTTAAGCGTTTTTCCTGACACTCCCCCAACAATTTAGTCAACGGTGAATAACCGATTTTTTCCACGTTTGCTTGTTTATTACCGAGATATCACTTCCTGAATTGAGTAATAATTTTACAGTTTGCCCATTTATTTTTACATTGAGATATTTTCTTTTACCCTCCTCAATTTCTTTTTCGACAAAACTATGTTCATACTATAAATACTTTCATGGCTTCTGCTCAGACGAACTTAAGTCACTGATGCCTCCTCAACAGGTGTTTACTCGTGCAACCAGACTGGCAACTGGGTCCCACCCATTCACAGTCAGGTTAGCCAAATGCAGACGACAATTCTACTCCTGCAGCTTCTTCTCTCGTACTTCCCGCATGTGGAACTCGCTCCCGTATTCTTGCTTTCCTGGCGGCTATAACCTCCAGAAATTTAATACTCATTTACTAACCACTGGACTCTAGCTCTCTCCCCACCCCTGTATAACCTTCCCTTTCTCTCCGCCTATGTATCTGTCATCGCACCTGTTTTCTCAGCTTTCTATTGTTCCTTTCTAACTAGTTTGTACTCCTCACTCTTTTCTAATTAATCTTTTTACATTTATGTAGCCCCCTGTACATCAGTGGCATTTCCGCCTTGCTCGGGGTGAAATGATTAAAAATATATATATATATATTTGTTTGCGACTTTGATTTTACTTTTCTCTGTTTTGCCCGACAATAAGAACTTCTATGGTCTACACGCTCACAATTAAAACATATTTTATCCCTAAAGAAACAATCCTTCTTTATATGCTGTCCTACATACAAACTGCATATAATTTTTATTTCTTTATACTGTAGCCACTTCTGTTGTCTTACAGTTTGTACTCGCGAAATGCTCTTCTCCTTAATCCGAGTATTATCTTTTTTATGTTTATAAGTCGCTGACTTTCTTCCGTTACTTTTTGTAGCGTAATCTCCGAATCCTGTTCCATGATAGTTAGGATTTTTTATCTAATTTTTTGTACTTTGGTGTCGTTAGATCCCTGCACGAAAATTAGAGACTTGAAAATGTCGCTTGACAATTCCTTCAATTTAAACACCTCACACTGTGCATTAACAATACCTGCATACGTGACAAAATAATCATCCTCTTGTTTTATGATATTTAGACACTTGTATCGTGTATGATATAGACTATCTCTTTTATCGAAAATTTTCGACAAGCCTTCTACTGTTTCGCTGAATGTAATTTTTTCTTGTTTCTTTGGGAGGATTAAATTCGCGTATTTTGTATTTTCTTCTGTTCCCAACTTTTGCAAAAATACAGTGATTTTTTCCTCGGCGGGCCATTGTTCACATCTTTTCGTAGTTGTTGCTTCAAAACTACGAAAATAAGCCGTAAACGTTGAACCACTGTCAGGATCATATTTAAATTCAGAGAGTGAATTTTAAATTCCTTCAGCAGAAAAAATTCTAGAACCTGATTCTTTTGTTATCCTTGATAATACGTCTTCCCAAAATGATTTATTGTCTTTTGTCTGTTGTTTGAATAACTTTTCTCTGGTTCAATAGCTCACTGATATTTTTATATTTGATTATTACAATTTTTTTCTTATATATATATATATACGCTCTCACACCCTGACTGACCACTCTAGAAGAATGGTAGACTTAAAAAAAACAGTAGCTACTCTAGCATCGCTCATTCTAACTGCATCATACGCTAAAAGTCTGCCTCCTTCTACCTAGCGCCCATAGCTCAGAGGTAGAATCGCCGACTGACGCCAATTCGGTCGGGTTTCAATCCTGGATAAAAGTAATCGGATGTCTAATCGTACTGATGAGCTGTGATACAGCGAAACAGATCTGTCTGCGGATGACTATTGACGCTCTCACACCCTGATTGAGGACTCTGGAAGAATGGTAGCCTTTGAAAAACCAGTAGCTACTCTAGCTTCTACGCATCATTCATTCAGTAATGAATTAGAACATTCTCAGCTATTGGCTTGTGTATACATGATATATCACAGGCTAAAACTCTACCTCCTTCTACCGAGTGCTCATAGCACAGAGGTAGAATCGCCGACTGACGCCAAATCGGTAGGGTTTCAATCCTGGGTAAAAAACGATCGGATGTCTAACCGTACTGATGAGCTGTGATACAGCGAAACAGATCTGTCTGCGGATGACTATATATATATATATATATATATATATATATATATATATATATATATCCGTTCATATCTATCTCGGTCTTTTCATCTATCTCGGTCGGTTCACGTCTATCCATCTAAATTTGTTCATATCTATCAATCTGATAAAGATTGATAGATATGATCTTGATTCCTTACTTACTCTGTCCTTATCTATCTATCGTCCTATCTCTGTTCATATCGATATAAATTTCTAAGTATCTATCTAATTGTGTTCTTATCTGTCTCAGTCCGTTCATATATATTTATCTCGTCTTTTACTCATCAATCTATTGTCATTTCTCTCTGTTTATATCCATCTATCTCAGTTCAAATCCATCTGTTTAAATTTGTACATATATCAATCTGTTCTTATCCACCTATTACAGTTTGTTTAAATCTATTTATCTTAGTCTATCTTTCTATCTACGTATCTATCGAAATTTATACATATCTATGTCTATACCAATCAATCTATCTCACCATGCTTCTTCTTATCTATCAATTTAGCCATTTCAGTCTGTCCAGATCTATCTATCTATCTATCTATCTATCTATCTATCTATCTATCTCAGTCTGGTCATATCTATCTATCTATCTATCTATCTATCTATCTATCTATCTATCTATCTATCTATCTCAGTCTGTCCAGTTCTATCTATCTATCTATCTATCTATCTATCTATCTATCTATCTATCTATCTATCTATCTATCTCAGTCTGTCCAGATCTATCTATCTATCTATCTATCTATCTCAGTCTGGTCATATCTATCTATCTATCTATCTATCTATCTATCTATCTATCTATCTATCTATCTATCTCAGTCTGTCCAGATCTATCTATCTATCTATCTATCTATCTATCTATCTATCTATCTATCTATCTATCTATCTATCTCAGTCTGGTCATATCTATCTATCTATCTATCTATCTATCTATCTATCTATCTCATTCTGTTCATATCTATCTATCTATCTATCTATCTATCTATCTATCTACCTCAGTCTGGTCATATCTATCTATCTATCTATCTATCTATCTATCTATCTATCTATCTCAGTCTGGTCATATCTATCTATCTATCTATCTATCTATCTATCTATCTATCTATCTATCTCAGTCTGTCCAGTTCTATCTATCTATCTATCTATCTATCTATCTATCTATCTATCTATCTATCTCAGTCTGTCCAGATCTATCTATCTATCTATCTATCTATCTCAGTCTGGTCATATCTATCTATCTATCTATCTATCTATCTATCTATCTATCTATCTATCTATCTATCTATCTATCTCAGTCTGGTCTATCTATCTATCTATCTATCTATCTATCTATCTATCTATCTATCTATCTATCTATCTATCTCAGTCTGTCCAGATCTATCTATCTATCTATCTATCTATCTCAGTCTGTTCATATCTATCTATCTATCTATCTATCTCTCTCTCTCTCTCTCTCTCTCTCTATTATATTTCAGTCTGTTCATATCTATCTATCTATCTATCTATCTATCTCATTCTGTTCATATCTATCTATCTATCTATCTATCTATCGATCTATCTATCTATCTCAGTCTGTTCATATCTATCTATCTATCTATCTATCTATCTATCTATCTCAGTCTGTTCATATCTATCTATATATATATATATATATATATATATATATATATATATATATCAGTCTGTTGATATCTATCTATCTATCTATCTATCTATCTATCTATCTATTCTGTTCTATTCTATCTATCTATCTATCTATCTATCTATCTATCTCAGTCTGTTCATTATCTATCTATCTATCTATCTATCTATCTCATTCTGTTCATATCTATCTATCTATCTATCTATCTCAGTCTGTTCATTATCTATCTATCTATCTATCTATCTATATATATATATATATATATATATATATATATATATCTCATTCTGTTCATATCTATCTATCTATCTATCTATCTATCTATCTATCTATCTATCTTCAGCTTGTTCATATCTGATTTCAGTTTTAGCTGCCCGAGGGAGAGGTTTAACCGCATATCCTTAGGCCTTTTTTCCAGGAAAGCGACCACCATGAGAAAAGAACGAAAACGCCCTCTCTCTTTCTTTCTCTCTCATAATCTCTCTCTATCTCTTTTCCTCTCCCTCTCTCATGTCAGTGTAAGCAGACATTACCTCGTCTACACAAATCCGTTCGCTAATCTGATCATTTGTAATGTTTACATTGTTCGTCTTCTCAGAGCGTCCCTTGGTGTCGAGCGATGATAAACATGCATGGTAATTTGATTATCACCGCGTACACGTCTCTTGTAGCCCTGTGCCAGACTAATTTAATACAGTTTTGTTTGCTGTGATTTTTGCAAGAGCTTTCTTTTACGCAAACGATCTGAAAATGTATTTTAATAATATAGAGCGTAGTTGAAGAGTTGTCACTGTTTGTGATGCCCCGGCACCTCTTCCTTCTCGTAGGCTTCAGGCCCCAATATGAATTGTTTGCAAGTGCCACGGAGAAAGACGCACCCGAGAGGTTATTAAAGAAGATCACACATTAATTCCCAAAATAAAAGACCAAAACAAAAAACATTAATTACATCCATTTGCTCAAGGCAGCACGCAATGCTTGCTTTTTTTTGTTTTGTTTTTTTGTTTTGTTTTTTTGTATTTTATTCTATTCAATGTATGCAACCTGAAAAGGATTGTGTCAAGAAAGTTTTTTGTGTGTGTGAAGCTCTTTCTCCAATGTTGCGTATATTCAAAGCGCTTATACATGTGTATATAAGAAATATTTAAAAATATCAGATTAGTCTGGGACAAGGACACCTGTGACAGAGCACCTAGTAAAAACTCCGTACACTATCGGTTTACAAGATTATGTTGTGTAACATAAAATAAAAAAGTATATTTAATCCTTAGCCTTGAAAAACAGATCTCAGTGTTAGATTATCAAGCAGAAATGGAAATCAGTAGATGACATTTTAATTTAATCTCACAAAGGTTGACAGAGTAAGGATGCCCAATGAGAATTATCTATTGCAATAATGTGCTGCTGGACTAGCTTGCAAATTATAGCTTTAAGGTAGGCGTTCTTACATAGAATAGGTTAATCGACACCGGGTTGTTGTGGGGCTGCTTGTTAGAATCGAATTTACTAAAATTACAGCGTTGTTATCGAGTTCATTGTGTAGATTATTAGAGTGGATACGCTTGGGAAAATTATTAATTTATCTCTCCTTTCCCCCACTTATGGGTTAAATAGCAGGACAGACTAAGTTCTATATATACCCTTGATTGGAAAACAGTTTGCCGTTTATTTTTTCTTTTGCAACTTTCTTTTTGTAAAATAATAATTTCACCCCCAAACAAGGCAGAAATGCCACATTTTTGTCAATGGATCGGATATATGAGTTCCACGTGGGATATTGGGAGAGTTTCCGCCCCATTAGACGTTCAAGGCAAAAAGAGAAGACTCATCATGATCAAAGTTTGTTACACACAAAAATACAAAATCAGGATTTAGTTTTATAGACGTTTTTCTTTGTCTCTGTTTGTCACTGTCTCTCCCTATCTCTCTCGCTCTCTCTCTTATTCTCTCTCTCTCTCTCTCTCTCTCTCTCTCTCTCTCTCTCTGTACATATCTAACAATATTGATAATACTAATAATAATGGTGTACATCAAAATAAACAAAAAACTATTATAGTATTGCAACCAAATGCATAATAATTACAAACAAGGTGAAACAACACTCAAGAAACATAATACGTAGAAATGTTAAACCAATAAATAATAATGGTTATACTGTGAAAATAAAAAGGTACAGGAGATGTCAAAGAAAAGATAGATGAATGAGAATCAAGCAGATAAAAAATGGTAATTCCCGTTGCATTTAAACTTTTGGAGATTGTAGCTATCAGGAAAGCAAGCGAAGTGAATAGGAGTACCAAAAACGCAACTGCGAGAAAAGAAACTGTTAGAGTAGAAGAGATGGTTACATTTTACTATTTTGACGGTAAAAGAATGAGACACTGATGCCAATCTTTGCACACGAGTAAATACATGTAGTTGGGTTGCCAGGTCGGTATCGATTATATTGCAGATCCTTCTTTGGGTTTTGTTTGGAACTTCAAGATGAATAGCAGGAGCACCAAACTAGATATGGCAACAGTATTCAATACTATGATGAATGGTAGATTTATAAATATGCAAAATGAATTCTGACAAGAAAACATACTGGCCAGACACAGTAAACCAACGTTCCTAGCAGTAGATGCAGCTATGGATTCAATGTAGTCATTCCATTTGAGGTCATTTGAAAGAGTGAGGCCAAGGAAGCTAAGTGCGTTGCTCTCTAGATGACTAGCGTCATTCATTCTCATGGTAGGCAGGAACGTTACTCATGTGTTGGTTAAAAAAGAGCGGCTTCGTTTTAGTGGAATTAAAATTTACAAACCATTTCTTACCCCATTCAATCACAGATTGGAGTCCTTTTTGAAGTGCAGTAGCCAGGTTTATTTTGTCAGCCTTGGCAGATTTATTGAGATGGGTGTAAATGGTGGTGCCATCTGCAGTGATGCCTACTTGGCAACTGATTACATCAGGAAAATCATTGATGACCAGAAACAGTGTACGAACTAGGATGGAGCCTTGAGGGACACTCGCGTTTGTATGAAAGGATTTCTAAGGGAAATATTCTGCCTAGTAAGTTATGAATCAAAAGATTTGCATGTATTGCTTATGGCAATTAACTGACTGAGTGATGTTGATCCTCATTGGGCATTACAAAATGCTTGTCTGGCACATGCCGTAGAGAGGACATTAGTAACTAAGTCTCATACAGCATTTCCAGGGCGCCATGATTCGCAGATGATCCGAATGTTGGATTATAGTTTTTATAAAAGTCAAGGTGATGGGAATATTCAATTTTACGATTTTGCTTTGAGTACATATAAATCTTTTACAAATGGCTATACTTTCTGGTTTGTCTGTTCCAATACCCGGGAAATAAATAGCGTCAATCGGCTTCCCTATATTTAGCCATTTTAATCAACTGAGAAAGCTACATGCCATCATATGTAGTCTCTACTGACGAAGCTATCGAGAGTTCGCGATTTTTCTTAGAGTGGTAGGAAGCATAAGACGAAGTCAACACCGTTAGGTTGCCTCTTTGTCAAATGCAGGTAAAAAAAAAAAAATGAAATGAACTCAAGAATCTACCAGCAACGATGAGTGGAGATTTTTCAAAATCTCAAAATGAGGATCGATCTTCATTTGAATGAACTTCATTTGCATCGGCTCAGTAGACTCGATGAACTCGGTGCATTTCATGTACACGTGTATCTCAGAAAGAAAGAAAGAAAGAAAGAAAGAAAGAAAGAAAGAAAGAAAGAGTGGACAAGAGCAAAAAGACAAAAAAGAAAGAAAATTTTGCCAGAACAAAAGGATATAAAAAACAATTACAAAGAAAGAAAAAAGAAAGAAAGAATTTAAAAGGAATAAATAAAGAGATAAAGAGTGGATAAGATTAGAAAGAAAGAAAGAAAGAAAGAAAGAAAGAAAGAAAGAGTGGACACGAGTAAAAAGACAAAAAAAAGAAAATTTGACCAGAGGAAAAGGTGATAAAAAGAAAAAAATTATTAAGAAAGAAAGATTGAAAGAAAGAAAAAAAGAAAAAAAGAAAGTATTTAAAAACTATAAAATAAAGAAAAAAGAGATTAATAGTGGAAAAGAAAGAAAGAAAGAAAGAAAGAAAGAAATTTGACTAATAGAAAAACAGATAAAAAGAAAAAAAATATGAAAAAAGAAAGAAAGAAAGAAAGAAAGAAAAAGAAAGAAAGAAAGAAAAAAATCTGACAAGAAGAAAAGCAGATAAAAAGAGAAAAAATTATTAAGAAAGAAAGAAAGAAAGAAAGTCTGACTAGAAGAGAAGCAGATAAAAAGAGAAAAGATTATTAAGAAAGAAAGAAAGAAAGAAAGAAAGAAAGAAACAAAGTCTGACTAGCAGAAAAACAGATAAAAAGAGAAAATAAGGAAAAAGAAAGAAAGAAAGAAAGAAAAAGAAATAAAATCCGACAAGAAGAAAAGCAGATAAAAAGAGAAAAGATTATTAAGAAAGAAAGAAAGAAAGAAAGAAAGAAAGAAAGAAAGAAAGAAAGAAAGAACTAGTTAGAAGACAAAGTAAAAACGAAAACGAACGAATTATGAAAGTATAAGAAATAGAAAGAAAGGAAACTTTTCACGTCTTCATTTCAACGACAAAAAGACGAAGAGAAAAAATTCCCAACGACGTCAAAATCCATCAAGACGCTTAAAATAAAAGAAAGAAGTTGAAAACTGTAAAGAAAGAATCTAAAATTGGGATTTAGCGATGAAGAGAGTCGAGGCTGACGACACTGCTTTTTTTATTACAGCAAAAGTTCAACTCAGTAAGGGAAACGAAAAGAGATATATTTGCATTCACATTATTGATAAACTATTGTTTCCATTAAACTAGTTTGATTTGGATGGCTTCTTCACTAATCGGATTCTCAGCTGACCTGCTGTCGCTAAGGTTGTAAACTTGCATAAGGCTTCCTTTATTATCATAATCGTCCACAGTGCCATCATCCGAAACAACCTCACTTTGTGAACAACATGGAAGATTTTTGCCTGTCTTTTTTCTACCTTAGGCAGACAGAAAGAGGCCCGATATGTCACGGCGCGCCTTCTGTAATATTCATTCTTCGTAATCTTCTGAAAACGGATTGTTAAGACTTAAAGACCACAAGAGAAGTCGGTCAAATCCGAATCGATTATTATTGGTGCATCAACTCTCTCCCTCTCTCTCTCTCTCTCTCTCCCTGTCCCTCTCTCTCTCTTTTTCTTTCCCCCTTCTCTCTCCCTCTTTCTCACTCGATTGGCCAAAAGCTAATAGTGCTTTTCTTTCTCATTGTTCATTTTCTACGTCTGCGAATAGACTCTGAAAGTAGGAAGTGATCAGAATAAATATGTCTTATTCTTTTTCTAAAGATGATTTTACAAAGATTGCAAGATGGTTATCGATTTTTGGATTCATATTGACCTGCGTGGATAAACTGTTACGCTATCTCTATATGCCAGATCGCAAAATGAAAGCGATATATAAATATACACTAGCAGTATAGCCCGGCGTTGCTCGGGTGTAATGAAAGCTTTAAAACTAATCTATGGTCCTGGAGTTCAGACTCAGCTTAAAGAATATTTGAAATAATAAAATAATTGCGACAATTTACTGATCGCACCTAATATATATATATATATATATATATATATATATATATATATACTAGCAGTATAGCCCGGCGTTGCTCGGGTGTAATGAAAGCTTTAAAACTAATCTATGGTCCTGGAGCTCGAACGCAGCCTAAAGAATATTTATATGAAGTTTGGTGAGAATCGGATAAAAATTGTGAATTTGTATAAAGGACATACAGACAGATAAACAGACACACACACAAACATCTGGCCTTTTATATATATATATATATAGTATCGATTTTCAGCACTATTGCAAGAATTTATAACGTTTTCATGACTAAGTGTAACCATACTAAAAAATACCTATTAGGTTCATACACCATGGATGAAAACATTGTAATCTCTTGTAATTTTAAAAATTGCGCGTTCAAAAATTCCCTGCCTCGTGATCGTTCTTAAAAAAAAACAAAAAAAAAAAACGGTAAAATCAGTTATTGAAAATCGCTTAAAGACACCCCTCATGGTAGAAATCTAGGTCACGTAATAACTCGTTTACAAATGAAAAATATTCAAAAGTTCTACAACATAATTGTATTGAACACTTTTTAATACAAATGTGCACTGGTCTAATTTTATTATGACCAAAAACTAAGCAATTAATCAACATATATATATATATATATATATATATATATATATATATATACAGAATAAAAAGTGTGAGACGTTTTCTTTAAAGTGTATATTTATTGTTTTTGTTATTATACGTGTTATGATCCATTAAGTGTCCATAATGGTATTTGTGACGCTACACGTGTTTCGAGTGTGTTTGTTTCGATTGGCTGTTTGTTGAATTGTTTTAGATTGGGTTGGACTTGAGAAAAGATAACAATTGACCCAATACATGAAGAGGTTTAGAATGCAATGTTCGGTGTATGTTCGACAAAGCAGCAGATTTTGGAAAGAAGCTGTCCGATCGGAATTTTCTTTTTTACTAATGAATACGAAGAGAATGGGGATGATTTGCACTTGTGTACGTGGCATCGCTAGTCCCGGATGTAATGGTCAGGAGCTGGTGGGTCTAAAAAATGTAAAGTGTCAGAACATGTGCCGTGGAAACAGAGAGACGCTCGCGCAGTTTCGGATTTTGGAAACAAATTATAGGATGGAAACTAATTAATCAGTCACAAGTTCGTGAAACAGGCAAACCAGATAAGCCTAAAGCTCCGTAATCCTCCACGTTTGGTCTGATCTGGCTCTTGCAAAGCTAGAGTATAGCAGGGAGGTTCAGATACTTACTGAAGCGACACAAAAACTTGACTATTTTCTTTTAGCATTTTTATTAATGGATCGAATATATGAGTTCCACTTGGGATCTTGGGAGAGTTTTCGCCCCATCAGCCGTTCAAGGAAAAAAGCCCCCTTGAGAGAAGACTCATCCATCATGATAGGTCAAAGTTAAAGGTTTGTTATTAAACATAAAAATACAAAATCAGGATTTACTTTTATAGACGTTTTTCTTTGTCTCTCTCTGTCACTGTCACTGTCTCTCCCTATCTTTCTCACTCGCTCTCTCTCACTCTCTCTCTCTCTCTCTCTCTCTCTCTCTTTATATATCTAACACTATTGATAATACTAATAATAATAATAGTGTACGTCAAAATAAAAATAAAACTATTAACTTATACTATTGCAACCAAATACATAATAATTACAAACAAGATGAAAAAACTAATAAATACTACGTAGAAATGTTAAATTAAATAATTATCAAATTAAGCTCATCATGTATAAAAAAAATTTTAAAGCAATTGAGCTCATAGTCTCTAATAACCCTACAACCACACAACTAAATTCTCTACAGAAAACCAATGTAGTGTATCAATTTACATGCCTGTTCAGATATTGTATTTCTGGTATTGATAAAAAAAACACTACATGTATTGGTTTTACTACAACCACGCTATCCCGTAGACTTACCTGTCACTTTTCTGATCAAAGTTCAATTAAACAACATTTCTTAGAAAAATATACCCATGTAGGTAATATTAGACAAATTTTAGTCAACAATACAATAATACTCACTTATACACACAGTAAAAAGAATCTTCAGATATTGGAGGCTATCTGCATTAAATCCAAACAACCCAAGCTTAATACAATCACGTTTAAATCTGGTCAGAACACATTACATTGTATTTAAATATATGGTTCTGTTAACATTTCGATCTCTCACGCGATGTGACGTCATAGAACAGCATTACAAATTTACGAACTGCATTTGCTATTTGGTAACTGTTATCGTTGCTTAGCAAAGTTTTATGTCAGCACAAGATAAAATCATCTTTGATGGTGAACGTTTTTACGTTAACCACCCTGTAACCTCTCTGAAGATGGCTCATGTGGACCGAAAGCTTAGAACCAACTTAATAAAAAAAAATATCAAAATGTTGGAGAATTTTTGTCTTTATTTTCACCTGAAATTAAAGCCAAAATAGAACGGCTCATGATTAAACATAATAGACATTCATTGTCACTTATATTTAACAGTATATGTTTAGAAAATTATCTGCTGCCTCGATACAATATATATATATATATATATAATAGAACAATTAAAGAGGAAAAGAGGAAAAGTTTTTGTGTGACTCGTTTTAATCTTTCGGACTACATCCAACTGAAATGATGTTTAAGTTTTGATGTAACTGCACATGCGCACGAAGAAGAGGGACACTGACACTTTTAAACGTCCTAAAGTCTTTGAAAAAAGACATGATTTTCCAACTTCCTCAGATATGGATTAAATAGCAAGGTAGAACGAGTTTACTTTCCTATGGTGTCATTTAGTTTAGGATAAGGACAACACGACTAATATGATTAGAGGCTTAGTGTTAATGTTACAGTGGTAGAATATAATATATCCGACGCGGGAAACTGGAAATCCCTAGATGATCAAACAGGTTAACCGGCGAGTGGTTAGTAATCCTAACCACCCAACAAAAAGGGTAAATTGTATTAAACCACATTACACTTCAACGCTGCACCCTTTAGTCAATGCACTGTAGAGAGCGCACTAAACTACACATACTTCGACTAACGAAGATACGATTATTGACAATAAGACATCAGTTTCTGCGGCTTCTCTGGACTAAAAAGCATCGTTATTGGAACGTGAAACGTTGACTACATTATACTAACCGGAGGGGTTAGATTTTGAGCTCTTTGAAGCAGGTAGCCTCATTCGTCTGTGAAAGAAGACGCGCAAAACTATGGATCTAGCCGATTGATAAAACCCGTATCCCATTTATATCAGTCAGTCAGTTAAGTGCCATACGTGCTACACGTTTAGGCGATCATGTCTCGAAAGAGACATGACTGAATAAGAAAAAAAGCAATTGTGAATTTGCCTGCAGTAGATTCCTATTACTTTGTGGTAGACTGGTTGCTCACCAAGGCTATATAACCCAATCTGTCTTGTCATTTAACCCATAGCTAGAGGAAGAAGCAACAGATTACTACCTTTCCCGCGTAAGTGAATACAACAAATCAACTGGAATTCAAATTTGGCCCTCTGATTTCTCGTGCCGAGTCGATATCCACTGCTCCATCCACATGCCATCGATATATCTTAATTACAATTTGCTATGTACGAGGGTCATTCAATAAATAAGGTGAATTTTTTGGTATAAAGATTTCTAATACAGATAGAAGCTTACTTTTTTAAAAAAAATTGCACTTACTTCTTTTTCAGAGGGATTTAATTTTTTTGCAGATTGAAAAAAAAACTTTGAGAGTTTTGGAGATTAACAAAGATGGCCAACCAAGAAGCATGCTCCAGGATTGAACAGAGGTCAATTATCAAGTCTTTTGTTACTGAAATGTGCAAACCAGTTGAAATTAATAGGAGAATGTCAACTGTGTATGGTACCACATGTTTCAGCCAAAACAATGTCTACAAGTGGGCTAAATTGTTTAAAGGAGTTTGAAAGTGACGATGAAGTCAAAAGTGCTGTGAACGATTGGCTGAGACATCAGTCCAAATATTTTTTTCGCTGAGGGAATACGGATGCTTCAGCACAGATAGGAAAAGTGTGTGATACTGCAGGGAGACTACATTAAAATAATTAAAAAAAAGGAAGCTTCTATCGATATTTAAAAAATTCACCTTAGAAAAATTTTAAATGCGATGAGTAAATTGTCGCTATTTGCCTTGTAAAATTTTGCAAAGTAATAATAACAACAGAACCATTCTATTTTCATTTACAATTATTCACTTGGCAATAAATACTAAAACATAGTATGAAATGCATCATTTTTTAAAAACATTATGGCCGGTAGTGTATATACGATTCCTCGCTAAAGATGCTGTGCAAATGGTCGGTTCTATAAAGTACCTAACCCTAATCCTACCACGCTCTGTCGTTACGAGAGCCAGATCAGACTAAAAGTAGAGAGTTACTGCTCCATCCGGACCGGAGCTGCTAAACTTCAAAAGCGTCTACGCGTCTTAGTATGTAATGAGTTTTTTTTTCCATCTGACAACCCCCTTTCCTACAGATTAAACGTTCCCAAAATCTCGCCACTATATTGTTATTCCTCCCGCCCATTATCATGGATCAGGCTTCTCTCCCTGAAAGGAAAACACTGCGCCTCCTCGGATTAACTCTCATACCAGACCTTAAGTGGAATAACTATATAGAATCCATAGCTAAATCCGCTGCTAAGAATGTCGGTTCTCTGTGTAGAGCCAGAAAGTTTTTTTTGCTTTTGTTTTTTTGTTTTTGTTTTTGTTTTTTGTATATGTGCAATCCTGCACATATACAAATCTACTATCCGCCCGTGCATTGAATACTGCTGCCATATCTGGTCGGGTGCACCTGCTATCCACCTAGGCGTCCTTGACAAAATCCAAACGGAGAATCAGCAATGTAATCGATCCTAACTTGGCAGCTCGGATACAGTCACTTTCTCACCGGCACAATGTGGCTTCCCTGTGTCTCTTCTACAAATACTTTCATGGCATTTGCTCCGATGAACTTAGCTTGGGGCTATATGGTTATTTTAAAAAAAAAAAAATTCCATACTATTACAACGCGGATATAAAGTGGGGGATCAGTTCTACATTACAATCAATATATAAACTGATCCCTCACTTTAAGGCCACAGTCATCCTTCTCTTACCATCCACCTGTGCATTAAATACTGCTGCCATATCTGGTCGGGTGCTCCTGCTATCCACCTGGGCGTCCTTGACAAAATCCAAACGGAGACTCCGTACTGTGATCGATCCCGACTTAGCAGCTAGGATACAGTCACTTTCTCACCGACGCAGTGTGGCTTCCCTGTGTCTCTTCTACACATACTTTCAGGCTTCTGCTCAGATGAACTTAGTTCACTGGTGCCCCCTATATATGAATTTCCTCGAGCCACAAGATTAGCAACTAGGTCCCACCCTTTTACTGTGAAACCGATAAATTGTAAACGCAAATTCTACTCCATTAGCTTCTTTTATCGCACTTCCCGCCTGTGGAATTCCCTTTCGCATACTTGCTTTCCCGACAAATACAATCTTCAATAATTCAAATGTAAAGTCAATAGTCAACTTCTGTCTCACTAACTTACATCCTATCTCACATCCAATCTCTCTTTTTTCTCCGTCCACCCCAGTCATCAGTATTCTCTTCCTTCTCATGCTCTCTTCCTGACACCCTTTGTAGCTTGTCACTCTTTCTCATAATATTCCTCCTATGCAACCCCCTGCACAACAGTGGCAGTAAATTGCCTTGCTTGGGGCCCACACGATTATAAAAACACGTTCTAACGAGTTAGTTTCAACAATTATGACCTTCACAGCTAAGATAGATAGAGGCGTGGAGTCATACGCTTCTCTATTCAGCGATGCCATAGCTCAACCCCCTGACTTCTTTGATCGTCTCGTGTGAATTTGCGTGCAAGACCTGTTCCGGCTTCCTATTGTAGTATCACTTGATTTAATTCTGGCCACTCACAATTGGTTCTATTTTTTTCGTTTTTTTCTTATTTTTGTGCGAACTGTAGATTTAGTGCTGAAATTTGCTCAGGTCTTACATCCTAAATACACCTATAATTCTTTTTTCTATGTACTGTGGGAGATGATGACTCTCCACAACTTCGTATGCATTATATTTCTTAGTAATATTTGTCTTTTCACTATTCATCCAAAACTTATTTTGACATCCATTTACACAAACTGTTCGTGTCTTTTAAGTGTCAGATTAGCCAAGCTTTCTTTCTTCATTTTTAGAAATTTCAAATTTTTAGCATTTTTGTTTCCAGTATCACTAAAGCTTCATCGCTAGTATCCTTATCATCAATCATGTACCTATTGCTTCAAGTTTATCCTTCATCTATGATTAGATTGTCCAGCATTCACTTCCATATTGCAGGATATGATATAGCAGTTAAGTACTTCTTCCTTTGTTTCTCATGAAATTTTCCTGTTTCTTAATACTTTGCTTAGATTTTGGAAGGCAAGTCCAACATTCACGGCCATATAGGTGAACTGATATTAGATAAGAGTTCAGGACTATTTTCTTTGTTTCTAATGAAATTATCCTATTTCTTAATACTTTGCTTAGCTTTGTAAGGCAAATCCAACATTTAGTGCCATATAGGAGGACTGATATTACATAACAATTCAGTACTTTTATCTTTGTATGTAATGAAATTTTTCTATTTCTTAATATATTCCTTAACTTTTGAACGGCATTTCCAACATTCACTGCCATATATGAGGACTGATATTACATAACAGTTCAGCACTCTTTTCTTTGTTTCTAATGAAATTTTCCTGTTTCTTAATACTTTGCTTAGCTTTTGGAAGGCAACTCCACAATTCACTGCCATATAGGTGAACTGATATTACATAACAGTTCTGCATTCTTTTCTTTGTTTCTAATGAAATTTTCCTGTTTCTTAATACTTTGCTTAGCCTTTGTAAGGCAGCTCCAACATTCAGTGCCATATAGGAGGACTGATATTACATATGAGTCCAGCACTCATTTTTCTTTGTATCTAATGAAATTTTCCTATTTCTTAATACTTTGCTTAGACTTTCTAAGGCCACTCCAATATTAATTGCCATATAGGAGGACTTATATTACATAAAAGTTCAGCATTATTTTCTTTGTTTCTAATGAAACTTTCCTGTTTCTTAATACTATCGTTAACTTTTGTAAGGCAAGTCCAACATTCACTGCCGTATAGGTGAGCTGATATTATATAACAGTTCAACACCCTTTTCTTTGTTTCTAATGAAATGTTCCTATTTCTTAATACTTTGCTTAGCCTTTGGAAGGCAAATCCAACATTCGCTGCCATATAGGAGGACTGATACTAAATACCAATTCAGTACTTTTACCTTTGTATGTAATGAGATTTTTCTATTTCTTAATACATTCCTTAACTTTTGAACGGCATTTCCAACATTCACTACCATATAGGAAGACTGATATTTCTCTTTCTTTGTTTCTAATGAATTTTTCCTATTTCTTAATACTTTGCTTAGCCTTTGGAAGGCAACTGCAACATTCACTACCATATAGGAGAACTGATATTACATAACAGTTCAGCACGCTTTCTTTGTTTCTAATGAAATTTTCCTGTTTCTTAATACTTTGCTTAGCCTTTGAAAGGCAACTGCTACATTCACTGCCATATAGGTGAACTGATATTACATAACAGTTCAGCACGCTTTGCTTTGTTTCTAATGAAATTTTCCTGTTTCTTAATACTTTGCTTAGCCTTTGAAAGGCAACTGCTACATTCACTGCCATATAGGTGAACTGATATTACATAGCAGTTCAGCACGCTTTGCTTTGTTTCTAATGAAATTTTCCTGTTTCTTAATACTTTGCTTAGCCTTTGAAAGGCAACTGCTACATTCACTGCCATATAGGTGAACTGATATTACATAGCAGTTCAGCACGCTTTGCTTTGTTTCTAATGAAATTTTCCTGTTTCTTAATACTTTGCTTAGCCTTTGAAAGGCAACTGCTACATTCACTGCCATATAGGTGAACTGATATTACATAACAGTTCAGCACGCTTTGCTTTGTTTCTAATGAAATTTTCCTGTTTCTTAATACTTTGCTTAGCCTTTGAAAGGCAACTGCTACATTCACTGCCATATAGGTGAACTGATATTACATAACAGTTCAGCACGCTTTGCTTTGTTTCTAATGAAATTTTCCTGTTTCTTAATACTTTGCTTAGCCTTTGAAAGGCAACTGCTACATTCACTGCCATATAGGTGGACTGATATTATATAACAGTTCAGCACTCTTTTCTTTGTTTCTAATGAAATTTTCCTGTTTCTTCATACTTTGCTTAGACTTTGGAAGCTATTATTCGCCATTCCAGTGTATCATAAGATTTCAGTATCAAATTATTTGTTGCCTTTTAAAGCTCTTCCTAGAAGTATAAAATTTCGAACTCAGTTGATTTTGCCGGTCTAATTCATAGGAAGCGCATTTTAGTTCGGTGGATACCCGATCGCAACGAAAGATCGATTAGCCAAGTTCGAATTCTACTTAAATTCTCTGCTTTCACTCATGCGCAAATATCCTTGGGAAAGGTATTAAGCCGTTTTTTCTCCCTCCAGGTATGGGTTAAATAGAGGGACAGATTCGGTTTTATAGCTTTGGTTTGCAACCTGTCTACCTCAAAAAGTAATGAAAACCTACTGCGTGTAAATATTCTTACTCAGTCAGTCATTTTACTTTCGAGACATGATCGCCCAAAGCGTGTATCACGTATGGCACTTAACTGACTGACAGAATATAATAGTTGGAAATATAATTAAAGCTTCTATTAGAGATAAAGTGAGAGATCATTTTTTCTATTGTCTTGAAGTAATAAACTGATCCCCCCAGAATTAGTACAAAAAATATAATGGGAAACGAATACAATTAAAGATTCTGTTAGACCTAAAATCAGAGGTCTGTTTTCTATTGTTATGAAGTAATAAACCGACCCCCACTAATTACTACTAATTAATATAATAATATATATCGCTTCCCCCTTCAGCTATGGGTTAAATAGCAGGACACATTGGGTTCTATAGCCTTGATTGGCAACCAGACTACCGCAGAAAGTAATGACAACCTACTGCGGGAAAATAGTCTCCCCAGTCAGTCATGTCTCTTTCAAGACATGATCGCCCAAGTGTGTATCACGTATAGCATTTAACTGAATTCATAGAATCTTGGACTTCTCCGATTGTTGAAAACCACATATTCTGTTTTCCTGAAATTGATAGTTAGACCTTTCTTTTTACATTTTTTAATCGAGTTAATCCCAAGAAAGGCAATAAAGCCACTGAGACGCAAGGGGTTACTCGGTATGAAAGCGTAAGAAACAGAAACATTGCTAAGGAGCGAATACAGAGAAAGACTAATCAGGACAACAGATAACTATTGTCGTTGCGCTTACGTTTTTTACAAAATCTAGAAATACTTTCAAGGCTTCTGTTCCAATGAACTTATCTCACTGGTGCTCCCTATGCATGAATTTATTACTAGACTAGCAACTAGGTCCCACCCTTTTACAGTGAAAATGTAACCGCAATTTCTACTCTAATAGCTTCTTTTCTCGCACTTCCCGTCTGTGGAATTCTTTTCCATATACCTGCTTCTCCGACACCTACAATCTCCAGGAATTTAAATGGAAAGTCAATAGGCATCTCCTGTCTCACTAACTCGCACCCATTCTCTTAAGCTCATTACACCGGTATTCTCATCCGTCTATTACCCTCCTCCGGACATCTTTTATAACTAAACCCTCTTTCTTATCACTTTCCCCTATGTAACCCCCTGCGCAACAGTGGCAGTAAAATGCCTTGCTTGGGGTGAAATGATTAGAAAAAAGTAGATGAAATTATTTAGTAATAAAATCTACTTATGGTTGGTCACCTTTATAATTATAGTAGTAATAAAAATGAACTTAGATCACTGGTGTCCCTTATGTATGAATTTACACGAGCTACTAGACTAGCAACTAGGTGCCACCTTTTTACAGTGAAACCGATAAAATGTAACCGCAATTTCTACTCTAACAGCTTCTTTTCTCGCACTTCCTGCCTGTGGAATTCGCTTCCGTATACTTGCTTCCCTAACAACTACAATCTCCAGCAATTTAAATGTAAGGTCAGTAGACATCTCCTATCTCACTAACTTGCATCCATTCTCTCAAGCTCTTTTCTCCATCCACTCCACCCCAATTAAACCGGGTATACTCATCCGTTTATTACCTTCCTTTATAACCTACCTCTCTTTCTCATCACTTTCCCCTATGTAACTCCCTGCGCAACAGTGGCAGTAAAACTGCCTTGCTTGGGTGAAATGATTAAAAAAAAAATTAAAGTCTACTCGAAAGAATGGAGTGGGAAGAGAGTTCCATAAGCGAGAAATGCGAGAAAAGAAACTGTTAGCTTAGAATTTACGGTTACATCTAACTAATTCTACTGTAAACCGATGAGATCTCGTTGCCAATCTAGTACTGCACTTAAATTTCTTTACTACCTTCTGTAGGAATCCCTGATGTTTCCTTTGTATACCTATGATTAATATTTCATTTTTCCCCTACGATCAGAAATATACGTTAAATATAATCGCTAAAGTAAGTGTAAATTTTGACGTAACTATTTAATAAGTCCTATCCGAATTATCACAGGTTTCCTAAACAGGTAATTGTGTCATATACGTGAAATTTCCACACGAGGAGAGCGCGTGTTTATGCGAATGCTTTATCAGGTGATCAGATTCAAATTATTTTCGCGTCAAAAACACTTTGTAAGAAAGAAGTAAATGAAAACGATAGCAATCTCACAAAATGACCAATTTTTGTTTGCAAGCGTAAAACAAAAAAAATGGGGTTGAAGAAACGGACCAGTGCGCATGCGTAATCACAGGTCTTGAGTGCTGCACATGATTCATTGTCTTTTGTGAGACATCTGAAAAAACAAACCCCATGACTCGTGTCAGCAGCTTCACGTCCCCATGGTAACTTCAGAGTTCCTGCGAAATTCAAGCACATCACATTAGTCCAAGAAGAAGAAGAAGAAGAAGAAGGCCAGGAGTAAATATAGAGAGGAAGTAGAAGAAAATCACAAGAAGAAGAAGAAGAAGAAGAAGACCAGGAGTAAATACAGAGAGGAAGTAGAAGAAAACCACAAGAAGAAGAAGAAGAAGAAGAAGAAGGCCAGGAGTAAATATAGAGAGGAAGAAGAAGAAAATCACAAGAAGAAGAAGAAAAAGAAGAAGAAGAAGAAGAAGAAGAAGGCCAGGAGTAAATATAGAGAGGAAGAAGAAAATCACAGGATTGAAGAAGAAGAAGAAGAAGAAGAAGAAGAAGAAGAAGAAGAAGAAGAAGAAGAAGAAGAAGGCCAGGAGTAAATATAGAGAGGAAGAAGAAGAAAATCACAACAAGAAGAAGAAGAAGAAGAAGAAGAAGAAGGCCAGGAGTAAATATAGAGAGGAAGAAGAAGAAAATCACAACAAGAAGAAGAAGAAGAAGAAGGAGGAGGCCAGGAGTAAATATAGAGAGGAAGAAGAAGAAAATCACAGGATTGAAGAAGAAGAAGAAGAAGAAGAAGAAGAAGAAGAAGAAGAAGAAGAAGAAGAAGAAATAGTGCAAATCGATCACGTGGTAACTCTTTGAAATCGGGCAGAGATGCTTGGACGAAGTAAATTAAACAAACGCTGCATGTTCAGGAGTGTCGCGTATGATTGAATCAAACAAGCAGATCGCGAGTAGCCATCGTTTCCACTCCAAATATGAAAATGGTTGAGCTCATTATTTCCCGCGTGATGCTGGTCTGTATGACCGCCGAAGGCTGCCATTGAGCCCGACGTTGAATTCCTTCTTCTTCTTCTTAAAGTTTACGTACATAATACAGGTTTTCAAATAAATAAAGATGAATAAAGAAGCCACGACTATTATTAACATTTGAATTGAACGGGAAATTGTTTTAGTTTTAAATTTGAAGAACTTGAGCGATATTTTCCAAAGACAATTATGCTCCAACAGTAACAAACAGAATTCGAATAATTCTAATAGCAAGTATATCGAAGATGTACAGGTAACACAAAAAATTAGCGGATCGTGACGAGAAGCTGGATTGTCGGGATGAAACTTCCCGTCGGGCTTCTTACATTCCCTTCCGCACAAATTGTTATGGTGAAACACGCCTATTCCTCAGATAATGAACTCTCCCTCCTATATTAATAAGAGTAAACAGGAAGTTAACTCGAGAAGTTCTTGGGAAGTTCTTAGGAGTTCTTAGAAGTTCTAGAGAGTTCGTTAGAGTTCTATTGGGGTTCAGTAGAACTATCTATTAGTTAGTTCCAGTTTGGACATAGTTGGACTGGGCAGTTAGCCGAATACTAAGGAGTAAGCTGACAATGGAAGATTACCAAGTTCCTAACATTTTGGGTGCGTTAAATCGATTAGCGAGCGACATAGCACGATTATAACTTTTTTATGGCAACCTACTGCGGGATAATATTCAAAAGAGACATGATCACCCAAACGTGTATCACGTATGGCACGTGAGTGAATGCAGGAAAACATTCTTCCTATTCAGTTATATCTCTTTCGAGACATGATCGCCCAAGTGTGTATCACGTGTGGCACGTAACTGAGAGATAGCTTCGTCTATCGCAAGACAACAATGTCTGAGCCCTTTGTAACAATTATCTGTGAGAAGCTACTAATAGTCACTCTACAGCTTCTTCTTCTTCTTCTTCTTCTTCTTCTTCTTCTTCTTCTTCTTCTTCTTGGTACCTTGTCCTTTCAGGACGTAGGCGATCATGGCCTTCCACGTCTCCCTATCCCTGGTGGCTCTTAGCACGCTTCTTCCTTTAACGTGTCTCAGACCCCGTTCCGTCATCCACCTGCTCAGGCTCTTCAAATATGTTATCCGCTGTTTTCCTCTGTCTCTTCTTCTCTCTATCTGGCCTGTTAGTATCAGGTTCTCAAAGCCCTCTTTCCTCATTGCATGTCCCAGAAACTTCAGTTGTCTCTTCCTGGTGCACAATATTAATTTCCTTTTACAGCAGGTGTCCATAAAGCGTTGGCCGTACTATTGTGGAAATGCATGAATACAACTGCGAGTTCTACGATTATACAGTTGCCCTTTTGAAAAACTATTTGGACTATTGTCTTCATCTTTATTGTCATATTCACGACATTTCGGCCGATGGTAATTCCACCCTTCTTCAGGTAATATTTCTTGGAATTTTGCAACGAACTTGTATTTATTTATTTGTGAGTGGAATTTTAAGGAATTATAAACTTAAGCATAAATATGAATGAAAATGCATAGCACATGAAATTAGAACCTTCTCGCCTCATGGGTTGTGCTGCAGTGGACATCGGCTTGGAACGAGAAATCAGAGAACAGAGTTCGAATTCCAGTTGAATTCGTTGCATTTACTTACGTACAAATACAATTGGGAAATGTATGAATCCATCTCTTTTCCCTCCAGCTATGGGTTGAATAGCAGAAAAATATTTGGTTCTATAGCCTTGGTTGGCAACCAGTCTACCACGGAAAATAATGGCAAATTCTGCGGGAAAATCTTCTGCCTAGTCAGTTATGTCTCTTTCGAGATATGATTGCCCAAGACTTAACTGACTGACCTACATGTAATAAATAAAAGGTTCGGTTCGAATTCCCTAGAAATATAACTCGACGAAGGCCGAAAATTAAACGGCCGAAACGACGTTAATATGACAATGAAAATGAGAGAAATAGTCCGAACAATGTAAATAGGGTAAAGAGTTGAGATGTATAATTCCACTGGAAGTAGAGGTTTCCCCATTATAGAAATCCATATAAATCCATGTGTCGGAGTAAACATTGGCGTAATTAACTGTGAAACACTATTATTGGTGGAGTGTTTCCAGTAGAGCCTTTTGATTAACAAATCTTTCAGGGTTATCAACATATGTGAACGGGTTCCTTAATTTTGCACGACAACATGCAGAGTAATAGCTCCGAACGTTTCGTGTGACCTCTTCATCCAAATCAAATGAAATGACATAGCACTTTCCCGTTCTGTAAATGTTTTTGCATCGACAATATTTTATTTCATCTACCGAGAAACATTCATACAAAAATTAATACGCACGCAAAGGCATCGAATTTATAAATATAAAATCTGTTTGGAGAGTGACAAACTCTTTTTAATAACTAAATAAACGTTTTTGCAGCCTTTGAGAGCAAATCAGAAGGAAAAAACATTAATGTGCATGTGTGAAAAGAAATCTCCCGTGGTTTTACTTAGTTGAACGTGTGACGTGACTGTATTATTCCCACTAACCGAGTGAGCATCCGGCCAAGTGATGCCACTGTCCTATTTCGACTAACCTAGCGATTAGCTGAGCTATTCAGTGTAAAGATGTGCGTTGTGATGCAGTGGATATCGGCTCAGAACGAGAAATCGGGGAGCCGAGTTCGAATTCCAGTTGAATTCCTTGCATTCACTTACGTGCAAGTACCCGTCTGAAAGGTATTAATCCGTCTCTTTCCTCCAGTTATGGGTTAAATAACATAACATTGTTCTCTATAGCCTTGGCTGGCAACCAGTCTACTGCAGAATGTAATAGCAGCCTACTGTGGGATAATCTTCTGCTCAGTCAGTCATGTCTCTTTCGTGACATGATCGCCCAAGCGTGTATCACATATGGCAATTAACTGATTCAGTGTAAACCAGACCTACGTTTTCTTTTTCGACTTTAATGTAGATACCTCCACTAAATCGCTAAAAAACTAACATAGTATGAATAAAAAAGACCCCCAAACTTAATAAAAACGAACTTTTTCCATCAAAATGGTTATGTTATTATTAAGAGGAAAAATCAAAGTATTTTTAAATAATTTTTTTTTAATTTAATCCTTTCTAACATGTAATTTTGGTAAAAACTTGTTTTCATTTTCATTAGCGGTTAACCAAATCGTTAAGAGTTTATAATGGAAAACGTAATATTACATAACTCACTTTTTTTTTCCGGTGACAAACACATTAATTTGGAAATACTTGCAAAAATCAATTAATTGTCGGATTTTAATGAAACTTTCAGAATTTATTCACAAATGAATGAAATTATTTTTAAAATCATTATTTTAAATAAATCTTGGTAAAAATATTTATATTTTTACATCTGTTTTCCCCCTTCACCCAAATTCGTGAAATTTCAAGAAATTAAATTCTGTGGGCAAAAATGGTTTTATTAGATAATAAACGCAAAAATTATTGGGGAATGCAAATCACGTATTATTTTCTAAAACCTTTTTGCTTCTTTTACCGAAAATCTGTTCCGAATAGTAAAATCAAAAATGGAATAAAACTATGACATTATTTAATTAGATAAGCTTTTAGTTACTTTAATAAATAATATAGATGTTAGACATTACAGTCTGAAGAAGAAATATTTTTCGATTAATAATTAAATTTTGAATGAATTTTCATTTTTGTTTTTTAATTATAATAATTTATAAAGTTTCCAAAATATTTTTAAAAACTTGTAGACGTTAGGCTGGTGGGTTATAAAATGAAAACTATATTTACTAATCGAAAATTAAAATGTTTAATACAAATCCTCTAGCTATCGAATTTTTAAAATAATTTTCATATTTTTGCGTATTTGAAGTTTTTTGTGTATGGTAATTTCTGTGTATACTTTAAAAGGAAATGTGTTTCAGGATTTCTTCTCGTTAATAAAAAAACAGTTGTACAGTTATGTCATTTGTCATCGCCATTGTCATCTTAACTCGTATTTGTCAATACATTTCAATCACGGTGGAAAGGTTAGAAGGTCACCTCTGTGATTAAGAAATAGTTTTATTCTCAATTTCACGCTATAAATAAGTAATATTTGTGTAAACCTGATTAAGTTAACATTAAATTTGCTAATTTCTAAAAAGTCATGTGTCGCATATGTATATTTTAATTTTGCAAGATTTTTAAAACCGAGAATTAACTTTTGTTTACAAATGTGACGATCGCTCAAAAATGGCCAAAAAATTTTTTAAAAATTTTTAATTCTCAAAATTTTATATTCTAATCAACATAATTTCTGTTTGAGATAAATCAAACTATTTTGCTCACTAGAAATAATAAAGTTAATCATTTAACTTTCAAAAAAAAGGTTTCTTAAAATTTTTATTTTAGTTATTAAAACTAAAATAAAAATTTTAAGAAAAATTTTTTTTCATTTTTAAAAATTCAATTTAAAAATTAGTTATCGAAAATGAGTCAAGTTACGTACTTTAGTGTTAATCGAACTTGTATATAAAATTTGACTTTAATGCAAACTGTATTTATGTCTACTTTTTACTCTTGTTCAATATTTTTCTTTTTTTAATCTCGTGTAAACTGGACCAATGTTTAATTTTTTGACTTTCTGGGAAAAGGGACCTATGTCTAACTTTTCGATTCTAGTGTAAACTGAATCATGTTAACCACTTAGACATTGACTTTATTGAAAACTACCCCTATCTTGTTGGTTTTCGTGTGAATCAGACAAATATCAAACATTTTGACTCTAGTGTAAGCCAGACTTGCGTTTACTTTTTTGAATTTAGTGTAAACCGAACTTTAGTCCACCTTATTGAATCTAGTGCAGACCTTGACTTTGTCTACCTTTGCTTCTCTAGTAGAGACGGAATCTGTATCTACTTCTTTGGATGCGGTTTCTGCTTGCCTATTAATTCTTGAGATTTTTTTCCGATCAAACTTGTATTCAAAATTAAATAACCAAACATGGGTTGACATGTTGTAAAATTAATATTTTCTATATGCCTAATTCTTAAAAAGAAGAATTTGATCTTTTTTTTTCCACATATGTTCAGCCACGACTAACCTCAAAATATCGATCTGTTATAACAAATAAACAAATCCAATTTTCGACAGATTCTTTATTGTCATACTAGACGGTTAAAAAAACTTTCTTAAATTGGGCATCGGAAGACCAGATGCTTTTTTTATAATGTCAAGCATCATATAAAAACCACATTGGCTGAATCATTCGCATATTTTGTCTCTCTGACTAAAGTTCTTCGTTCGCCTTCTTATGGTAAAGCGAAAGAAATGAAACTGTGGGAAGATTCTATGCCAAACAATAGAGTTGTCTGGGAAGATAATAGGAATCGACGTGTTGCATTTGTCGGCCGAGTGATCTTATTAATGCCTTTGGGGTGTTCTGTTATGAGCCGCTCGGGTCTAACGGGCAAAGACATCGAATAAACAATGGAAACTAAAAAGGAAGGAAGCGCAAATGTTGTTGAAAGAATCGGCACGCTTAAGAAATAGATAACAATGTAGGTGTCGTCAGGTGCGTCTCATTATGGCCTCGTTTCATGATATTACAAGCGTAATGCATATTCTCTTTAGATTTCTCATTCTCGGTATCCTTACCTGTCTATCACCCTCCTTCTGACATTTCCGATATCTAACCATCCTTTCCCGCCACTTTCCCCTCTATGTAAACCCCTGCGCAATAGTGGCAGTGAAATGCCTTGCTGGAGGTGAAACGATTATAAAAAAAAAAAATTATTCTCACTATTTTTGGAATTTAACTCTCTCAAAGCACTGAACTCTCTCCATAAACATTTGGTTTCGTGACAAAGGAATTAATTTACAACTTTCGGATATTTTTTTCAATTTAATTTTTTATTCATATAGTAAGATCAACTCATATGCTTACAATTTATCAAACATATTTAGTATCATAAAAAGATAAATCCTACAACTCCATCCCTAATTACAACTGACATTTTCCTTGGCATAACGATGCATTTTATTCGCCTGGGAATGTAAATCTGTATACATAAGCTTCTTCATACAATAAGATCAACCTTTTGGATAAAATTTATTAAAATATTCAGTATTAGGTCAACTTCAATTCATCTAAGACCAAGCTGTTGTCTGTCAACCATTACAGGCAACCTCTCCTGCCTCCCATAAGCATGGACCAAGCGATTCTTCCGGAGAGTAATACACTACGCCTCCTCGGACTTACCCTGTCCTCAGACCTCAAATGGAACCACTATATTGAATCCATATCAAAATCTACTGCTAAAAAGGTTGGGTCACTATGTCGATCCAGGATGTTTTTTCCACCTGAATCCATCCTGCATATATACAAGTCAACCATCCGTCCGTGCATGGAGTACTGCTGCCATTTATGGTCAGGTGCCCCTGCCGTTCTCCTCAGTGTTCTTGACAGGCTCCAAAGGAGAGTCTGTAATGTGATAGGTACTGATCTGGCGGCTCGACTGCAGCCACTTCCCCATCGTCGAAAGGTGGCCTCCCTTTGTCTGTTCTATAAATACTTTCATGGCTTCTGCTCAGACGAACTTAAGTCAATGATGCCTCCTCAACAGGTGTTTACTCATGCAACCAGACTGGCATCTGGGTCCCACCCATTCACAGTCAGGTTAGCCAAATGCAGACGACAATTCTACTCCTGCAGCTTCTTCTCTCGCACTTCCCGCCTGTGGAATTCGCTCCCATATTCTTGCTTTCCTGACGGCTACAACCTCCAGAAATTTAAATGCAAAGTCAATACTCATCTACTAACCACTGGACTCTAGCTCTCTCCACACCCCTGTATAACCTTCCCTTTCTCTCCGCCCATGTATCTGTCATCGCACCTGCTTTCTCAGCTTTCTATTGTTCCTTTCTAACTAGCTTGTACTCCTCCCTCTTTTCTAATTAATCTTTTTACATTTATGTAGCCCCCTGCACATCAGTGGCGTTTCCGCCTTGCTCGGGGTGAAATGATTAAAAAAAAAAAAAGGTAAGAATCGGCAGGGTTAAGAAATAGATAACGATGTAGGTGTCGTCAGGTGCGGCTCTATTTGAAACAGCATCTCATTATGGTCTCGTTTCATGATATTACAAGCGTAACGCATATTCTCTTTAGATTTTACTCTCACTATTTTTGGAATTTAACTTATAGTGGATTGCTTATCAATTCTTTTTCCGTTAGTAATCGGAGTCCGTTCTAGTGAAGGGTAATTATATACCGTTGCAGGTTAACGGAATTTGGCCTTGTGGTAGATAGCCCACTATAAGTCATAAAAGGATTATAAAATCAAGAAAAGCAAACTGAGTTGAAAATAACATTTATATATACACATATCAATTAATGCTTTTACAATTAAAATAATGCTTGAATATAAGTCCAACGGAGGTTAAAATGTTCATGAAAGATAATAAGCTGAAAGAAATTTAAGGCTTAGGAATGTGGGGAGCGGAGGTATGTGAGGAATGTCTTTGAAGTTGTCGCTCCTTAGATCAGTAAGCAATTTTGAGACAGGGAGAAGGAAAGAGGCCAACGTAGTAACCGTAGTAACCGCTCGACTTAGGTCAAGGGGATTGGTTACACTCTTCTCCTCTGGTCTGTGCCTGTCTGCTTGGGTCTTGTCTGTATCCGCTTTTTATATCTGCTTTTTGGATCAAAACTGCTCGTTTTGGAATTTCACACTTGTATTTGATTCTGGGCTTCCCATTGGCTGGTAAATAAAATTCGCGTAGGCTCGCGAAATGGAAATTTGATATTTGATTAATTTTTATTTTTCAACCGGAACATCTGCGCGAACTCGGATGTGCAAACGACGATTTTTGGTCATTTGCTTTCTGGTCGTTATAGAGCAAACATCCGATCCCTCGCTTTTGCTCGTTTGGTATCACCACAAACTCTCTCAAAGCACTGAACTCTCTCTATAAACATTTGGTTTCGTGACAAAGGAATTAATTTACAACTTTCGGATAGTTTTTTCAATTTAATTTTTTATTCATAGAGTAAGATCAACTCATATGCTTACAATTTATCAAACATATTTAGTATCATAAAAAGATAAATCCTACAATTCCATCCCTAATTACAACTGACATTTTCCTTGGCATAACGATGCATTTTATTCGCCTGGGAATGTAAATCTCTATACATAAGCTTCTTCATAGGATAAGATCAACCATTTGGATAAAATTTATTCAAATATTCAGTATTATGTAAAAATAACAAATTCGACTACTCCACCCCCTAGTTACAACTGACATTTTTCCTTAGCATAACGATGCATCTTACACGCCTTAAAATATAAATCTGTATATATAAGCTTATTAAAATGGTAACATCAACCATTTCAAATCATTTAACTCTATCCCTAATTACAAGTGACATTGTTATTTTGTTTTGTTGAGGGATTTCTTATTTAAACCTGTTGAATTCTGTTTCCGTGGCAGGAGTAAGCCTCAACAAACAATAAAATAATTAATATAACGACAGACAATAAATATCCGTGAAAATTTCACGGTTTTTCTATTCGAACTTTCTGACGAATCATAATTCGTAAGTTATGACTGAATAGGCTCCTTACCAGTTATATAAATATAAATTGTATAATACCCGTGGAATTCTCTCTTTTACATTATTAAAATTATATATTAAATATTTTAACTTAACAACAAAATATTACAATAACAGTCATAAGCATATTCTAGAGTCCTCGGCGATGTTTGACAAATTGGCCTTGTGCCAAACACGTCCGACAGTTTAATTATCAGAAGATCGAATGTTGGATATTGAAATCTGAAAGGATAAAATATTTCGTGTGCACATTAAAGTAAAGATTTGTTAACAGAATGACAAAATTTTAAGAAGAAAAATATAAGTGAAATTTCGTTAATTGAACACGATAACATATTTGGGAGAAGAAAAATCTTCATAGAGAAAATGCTTGGTTGTTTTGTTTTTATGGCATGTCAACCTCGGTGGGTCATTTATTGCCAACTAAATTCTATTTATTTATTGCTGATAATACCTTTTTCTTTTCAACAATTTATTGTTGTTTTTATATAAGTTTTGTGTCTAGTAATACTTTTTTTCTTTTTCGAGTATCAAGATTCATTGGGATTTGTTTTTAATGGCAGGGTCCCCAAGTCCTACCCTGTTATTTAATCCATAACTGGAGGGAAGGGACAGATAAATACCTTTCCCAAGGGTACCAGTGCTTAAGTGAATGTAGGGTATTCAACTGGACTTCGAACTCGGCTCACCGATTTCTCTTTCCGAGCCGATATCCATTGTACCACAACGCACATCCGTCACTAAACGCTTACAGCACCTGGTATTCCCAAGCGGTCACCCATCTAAGTACTGACCAGGCTCAACGTTGCTTAACTTGGTGATCGAGCGAGAACCGGTGTATTCAACGTGATATAGCTGTAAGCTCAGAGAAAATGCATGTAGTTTTGTAGTTAACATTGTTCAAAAAGAAATGTAAGTATTCAAAATGTCCACAGAAGTTTTAAGTTCATGGTTGTGTAGTAGCAGAATTTAAAGTTTTATGTTCCTTTCCCTTTTTGGTGTGGTTGGCGACAATGAAACAAAATAAAGAAAGAAGGTGGAAACAAATAAAGAAATTGTACTTAGTGTCCTGTTGTTGTTATTGTTTTCTTTGGCGGCGTGTAGTGAAAATGAAAAAAAAGGAAAATTGGAAGAAAAGGTCGAATGTGGTGTGAGTTAAAAAAAATAAAATAAAATTGACAGTAATGGTCGACGAGATGTGACTGAGTTAGCTTGAAGTTTCTTCCTTACATTGTGAAATGCTATACCGCACTCATTCTGACTGAATTTGAAATTTCTTTTGTTACATTACCACGAGGTTCGTCAGCTAACCGCTCCCATGCTAGATTGTCTTTGACAGGTCACGGATCGTGGTTTAAGTAGTGAAATTTGTCATGTGACCAGCTCCGGGATCATTTTCCCTTCTCTGTGTAAAAAACGTCATATATGAATTTTCTATTTTTAATCCAATCAGGATCCAGAATTTTGCTTTTCACATTGACTTGCGAATTTTTCTTGATCTGGGTTGATCGGGTGATTGAATTCCGTGATTGTGAGGAAGTAGCTTTACCTAGGGTAGAGCTGGCAACCTTTCTTATCAAGATAGATCCAGCTTTTGTCGTTAGGGCAGGGTTAAAAAGAATATCTTGTGAGACAACGAATATGGCTACTGACCCGCGATAGGCATATCGCATGCGTCATTGCAGAATAAGCCGGCCGTAACTACCGTAATCTTTCATGACTGTTTTCGGTATCTGTTCACCATAGAGCCCGCTCAGTTCTATACATATTTAACCAAATTTTCTAACCTCGAGGCGGCTGGTGTAGCTTAGTTTGAGGGTTCCGGTACAGAGATATGGAAAGCGCTAAAGCTGATTGGCCGGCACAAAACTCCGGGGTTAGATAGTCTTTGTGAACTGTACTTGTGGCAGTTCTTGTTCTTGTTCTCTTTCTGAAACAGATTTACAATAACTTGATGAAGCAGAGGTCTATAATTCAGTGCTTCAGCAGGGATGTGCTCAAGTTCCTAATCAGAAGAAAGAACGGTTAATATGGGGTAGGTAATTATCAGCCTTTGACGGTGTTATCAAAGAAATGAAAATTTTAGCCAAGATGATATCCGGTCGTTTTCAGTCTGTTTTCTCTAGTCTGATTGGCTCCGAGCCAGACTTGTGTTGTTGTAATATATTTCTGTGACCTAACAGAAATATGACTGACATAAAAAACAGCAATCGACGAAAGTATGATTAATATCAAAGTCAGAAAACATAAACAGTAACCGAGTGTGCTTGAAAGGCAATAGCCAGCGAAGATGATTGACATATGTGCCTGGCCATACATGACACAATTAAGTGAAAACCTGAGAAAGCAAAAATGTGTGGAAATTTCAGGTTAAATAAGTTAGGGGTTTCTCTGACCGAAATGAGAATATCAACAGAACGCAGGGAGAACGCAGAGAAGTGAGAAGAAAAAAAATAATTCCCGCTGGTTAGGGACTCCCAACAACTCCTTCGTATGTATGTGATTTTCTCTGGCCACTCAACACTCCACAAAACCGCCACCAACGAAGAATAAAAATATAAGTTTATATTTTTATATCTATTCGTGTTATTCGTTATTTTTCAAGACAATCGATATCCTTGTTCGTCGAGATCCAGAACAGCTGCAGTACACAACATAAACAACTTGATGCGTAGTAACTTTCTTTTTTTTAATAAAAAAAAGAGCATAGATTGATAAAGAACTTGGCTGCCATCTGCGATGATGCTGGATGATCGTAGTAAGTGAATTTTCGTTTCACATTGTGTGTACTCTGCTCTAGTGTTTATTATAAAAAAGTTTTCAAAAAACATAAATTTCGGCCATACTTTGAATGACATGAACTGCAGTTAATAACAGATTTTTGTGTTCAAACATAGTATAATTGAAATGAAGGAATTTACATGTGTGACGTTGACTTCGAGAAGATACACACATGGTGTTAATCGAAGCTCATTAACACGATGTTAATTTAAAATTGAGGCGCGGTTACTGCCAACGGTCGTATGGCCGTGCATCGAGATGTCTACTGGTATGATACAACGCGGAGGTAAACGAATTTCTGAAATATTACAGAACTTTCTTCTGACGTGTGTGTTCTTAAAAAAAACAGAAAGAAAAGAAAAATAATTATAATAATAACAGAAAAGGGTAAGTGCTCTCTCACTTCTCTCTTTCAGTGAATTTTGTGTTACTTAAAAAAAAAGTTCTTCGGGCTATCCCAAAGGAGCTGGTTGATGCCGCAGAGACGATAACAATCTCGCTAAAATACCGAAGGATACCTGAAGCAAATCAGTCATTTAGTTGGTCCGTATGAGGCCCAGAGTTAGTTGAGTAAGCGCTGGAATGAATGAATAAATAATTGAAAAAAAACAGGAAAAAGAACAAAAGGGAACGATGAAAGAAATCAGAATTAACGTCTAAATGAAAAGGCAGAATATCGCCATTGGCAAAAGATGGGATAAGTCAGTTGTGGACAGGATTAAAGTCTGAGACGTTCAGAAAAAAATTTGAATGTTGACAAATATGCAATCATGCGTCTAGGAATAATGGTTCTCTAAGTGTGACTTAGATTTGGTGTAAAGTCAAAATTATGAAGCCCCTAGTGAGGATCGGGCTTACTGCTCTAACGTAGTTGCTCCAGCAATAATCATTACACCACGTCGTGAAATCCAACGAGTCTCAGAATGTGTAGACGGATGACATATTCCTTGGAAGATGAAAAAAGGGATAAAAAGAAGAAAAAAGAAGACATTTTTATGCAAGTCGCTTTCTGGTCTGATTCATTATTATGCCTAACTTAAAAGACTAACTTAGAGTTTACATTGGGGAAAATGTCTCTTTGCATGGAATTAATAAGGAAGTGTTGTATCGCTTTCTGGCCTGATTCATTATTATTCCTAACTTAAAAGACTAACTTAGAGTTTACATTGGGGAAAATGTCTCTTTGCATGGAAGTAATAAGGAAGTGTTGTATCGCTTTCTGGTCTGATTCATTATTATGCCTAACTTAAAAGACTAACTTAGAGTTTACATTGGGGAAAATGTCTCTTTGTATGTAATTAATAAGGAAGTGTTGTATCGCTTTCTGGTCTGATTCATTATTATGCCTAACTTAAAAGACTAACTTAGAGTTTACATTGGGGAAAATGTCTCTTTGCATGGAAGTAATAAGGAAGTGTTGTATCGCTTTCTGGCCTGATTCATTATTATGCCTAACTTAAAAGACTAACTTAGAGTTTACATTGGGGAAAATGTCTCTTTGCATGGAATTAATAAGGAAGTGTTGT
>JBBBDQ010001812.1:0-82500 GCA_037127315.1 Ascarosepion bandense
AGTGAGAGGATTGAATAGAAGCAGATACTGAAGCAATATTTAAATGAAAAAGCCTAAGACGTATGTAAATTATCAAAAATACTAGATAAGCAGCCACGCACACACACACACACACACCTGCATGCACGCATCAACAACAACAACACACATACATATATTTGTGTTTGCGTGTGTGTGAGTATACAAATGGAAACAAGTGCTCGATAGAAGTTAATCCGATTATATATATTGTGTTCATTATTCTGTAATTCGCTGTTATCTTTTTTGTTACCTGTCTTTATTTTTGTGTGGGAGAGCAAGGTGGGGATTTTGTAAACTCTGTTTTTGGTCGACTGATGCTATTGGCAATCCAATTGAAGTATCATAAGCTACAACAAACATTTCATTCACTGCCACCCACAATACTTGGGTTGTTCCTAAAAAAAAAACAAAAAACATTTTGATGAAGCTTTGATGTACGATAAAACAAAGTTCGATTCTCAAGCGAAGCGGGAAGTGCTGCAGTTTAATGATCTTTGTGAAAATAGTTTACAATTCGAAAACTTTTAGAAGTCATCTAAGGAATAGGGTACGCTAAACTGGAAGAAGACAAAATACAATCGACAGACCAAAATGTGACCTGCATATCGGGGGCGTTAAAATATTTGAGAAAGACAGTAATCAAGAACCTGTACTGGGTGCAAACCGCCTGCATACGGACAAGAAACGAGTTCAGCAGATGTCTTCTTCTGTGTGCCTTGTCCTTTCAGGACACAGGCGATCATGGCCTTCCATGTCTCTCTATCCCTGGTGGCTCTTAGCACGCTTTCTCCCGTTACACCACCTAAACCCTGCTCTGACATCCACTAGCTCAACCCCATAAATCTAGAATATAAATGTATAGAAACTAACATATCCACAAAATGAGGGATCAGTTTATATATTAATTATAATATAGATTTGATCCCCCACTTTATGACCGCATTATAATTTCCTCTACTGCTGTTTATAAATCTTCTTCTTCTATGTGCCCTGTCCTTTCAGGACATAGGCGATCATGGCTTTCCACATCTCGTTATCCCTGGTGGTTCTTAGCACAATTTCTCCTGTTACACCACCCAAACCCCGCTCTGCCATCGACCCGCTCAGGACAGTCAAGCCCGTTACACGCTGTTTTCTCCAGTCTCTTTTTCCTTCTATCTGGCCTGTTAGTATCAGATTCTCCAAGTCCTTCTTCCTCATTGCATGTCTCAGAAACTTCAGCTGTCTCCTCCTGATGCTCAATATTAATTTCCTTTTCGTTTCCATCCTTTCCAACACCTCATCATTGCTCACATGCTTGGTCCATGATATTCGCAGCATCCTTCTGTAGAACCACATTTCAGTTGCTTCAAGTTTTTTCCTCATCTTTGATGATATCATTCAGTCTTCACTGCTATATTGAAGAACTGACATCACATAGCAATTTAGTACTCTCTTCTTTGTTTCTAGTGAAAGTTTCCCGTGTCTTAATACTTTACTCAGCTTCTGGAACGCATCCTTCGCCATGCCAATTTGCCTTCGGTTCGCCTTGTGTCGCACTTTCCGTTTCCTGTTAGAACGCTTCTCAGGTATTTAAATTTTTGTGCTTGCCTGTATCCCCCGCCTGTATTTGGAATATTGGGCTGCACTTTTTGCTGATGACCACGCATTCGGTTTTCTTGCAGTTTGTAACGTGCTTAAAGGGTATAAACGCTCCTCAGAACAGTTGTCATGAAAAGATTTGGCGTAGAAGTGGTGTTTAAACGGTAAAAGGGTGGTGCCTAGATGCCAATCTAGTAACGTGATTAAAGGGTAGAAAAACAGAGGAAACCTACGTCACATCGGTGAGAAAGTGACCGAAGTTGAGATATCAAAGCAGGACCTAGCAGATCCATCATTAGATTTTGTTGAAAACCTCGAGACGTATAGCAGGAGCACCCGAGAAAATATGGCAACAAGTAGACTGTAGAACAGGATTTAGGTACAGATTTCAGTACAAATTTAGACAGGGATGCTTCAACTTATTTAACTTACTAGCAGTATATCCCGGTGTTGCTCGGGTGTAATGAAAGCTTTAAAGCTAATCCATGGTCCTGGAGCTCAGACACTTTGAACGTTGGCACGAAAGACTAAAAAGCAATAATTGTTTTCATTTAAAGTGAAACCGTAGACTGAAAGAAAAATGAATGGATTTAAGTCAAATTTTGATTTCCTGTTATCGATATCAAATAATTTTTTTTGTCGTAAACTGAATTTTGAAGGCTAAACAAATCCTCTGTGTAAATGGTATCATGGCTGAGACTAAGAACTACAATTATACCTACTTAGAGCCAAACCCGAAGCAAAAACTAAAATGAAAGGACTGAAAAAATACAGACATACAGGCAGATAAACAAACACACACACAAACATCTTGCTTTTATATATATATATTCAGAAATTTCAAGATTGCAATTTTTACAATAGTGCAGAAAATCGATAATATATATATATATATATATATATGTATTATCGATTTTCTGAATATCGTTTCTTATATCTTTGTCTATGAGTGTATTAAATTTGATTAAAATCGGACCACTCCGTCTATATCCCGATTTTTTAGATTTTCGATTTTCGATATTTATCGGGGGTACCTCGACACAAAACCTAGATAAGAACACTCGCTTATAATACGACTGTGTAAATTTTCAAAAAAATCGGTTCAGCCGTTTCGGAGTTTCTATTCATATATATTCTAGATTTCTGGACTTGAGCAGATGGATGACAGAGCCGGGCTTGGGAGAAATAAGAAGAGAAAGGGTGTTAAGAGCTACAGAAGATAGGGAGATGTGGAGGGCCATGATCGCCTACGTCCTGAAGAGACACGACACATAAAGAAAGAAGAAGAAGAAACTGGAATAAGACAATATACAACCTACAAGCCAAAGTTAGTATCGGGGACATTAAAATCAAGCAGATATCACAGGTTTAACTCTTTGCATAGTGCAGTAATTTGTTCAGCTCAGAACTTTGGATTGTAATATTAAATACTCATTAATGAGGGATCAGTTTTCTATTTTTATTAAGTCATAAACTGACTTAAAATAGACTTGAAGCAACAGAAATGCAATGTTACAGAAGGATGGTGAGAATACTATGGACGAAACATGTAAAACAACGAAGAAGCCTTAAAGAAAATAGAAATAATATTTTTTTAAAGATTAAGCAAAAGTATTTGTCAAGGTAGGACAGAAGGATCTTTTTGAACTGCAAGGAAAACTTGATCTACTTGGAAATGATGTTAGAATAATCCAGAATTTATACTAAGTCACACTGTATGGATACGGATAAAAATAAATTGAGTAGGGACTAAAAAATATAAATGATTCGATTCAATCCCGGGTCTCATGGTGAAAAAGCGAGCGTTATAACCACTGGGTTACGTTACCATGATACTACTATTACTACCACTACTACTAATAATATGGAAGAAGAAGAACATTTTTATAGCAAACGAATAATAAGATATGTCCGCGAAATCAGTCACCCACCTTTGCTTTGTCTTCCATTTGGAAGGAGGAAGTTCTTACTCAAGTCTTATTCGCCACTCCGATAATTGCTTTGTAGAAGAAATTTCCGGGTACACTCTTAACCTCTTCATTTCAAGGATCAGTTGCAATATATCCTCCGTATACTCACTTCCTTCTACATTTGAATTCTTATAACTCACCTCATTCAGTAGCCCTCTATAATGAATGACTCTTGAGCCTTGCATAAGATGAATAATAATAATTTGTATATTTGTAACATAGCGTCAGTTCGTTGGTATGCTGATCTGAGGATTTTTTTTTTAATCATTTCACCCCGAGCAAGGCGGAAACGCCACTGATGTGCAGGGGGCTACATAAATGTAAAAAGATTAATTAGAAAAGAGTGAGGAGTACAAACTAGTTAGAAAGGAACAATAGAAAGCTGAGAAAGCAGGTGCGATGACAGATACATAGGTGGAGAGAAAGGGAAGGTTATACGGGGGTGGGGAGAGAGCTAGAGTCCAGTGCTTAGTAGATGAGTATTGACTTTGCATTTAAATTTCTGGAAGTTGTAGCCGTCAGGAAAATAAGAATACGGGAGCGAGTTCCACAGGCGGGAAGTGCGAGAGAAGAAACTGCAGGAGTAGAATTGTAATAATGAGAAAAAAAAGAAAAAAGAAAGAGAAGACAAGGGTTCATGATATGTCACGTTGCCTACAGTTCCAAATACTCCAATAGCTTCTTATCTCATGATTTCCGCCTGTGGAACTCCCTTCCATACACTTGCTTTCCTGGCGGCTACAACCTCCAAGAATTTAATTGCAAAGTCAATTTCCATCTCTTATCCACTTAACTCCAGTCCTTTCTACATCACCCCCCCCCCGGGTATCTTGTTCTTTTCTTTTCTCTCCACCTTCGTAACTGTCACTCGTGTGTTCCCATCCTTCTCTTGCCCTTTCTCTTTCACCCCGTGTAGCTGGCTCGTCTTTGCCTTCACTCTTTTCCTGTTTAAAAACTTTAACTCTCTTATGTATCCCCTTGCACATTAGTGGCGGTACCACCTTGCTTGGGGTGAAATGATTAAAAAAAAAAGAAAAGGAAAGAGAAGAACAAGAGGAAGAAGAAATAGAAGAATAAGGCGAAGAAGAAGAAGAAGAAGAAGAAGAAGAAGAAGAAGAAGAAGAAAAAGAAGAAGAAGAATAAAGACAAAAGCTTATTAAAGAAACAGTTAAAATATGTAGGAGACAACGAGGAAAGGAGGTTTAGAAAAATTGACACTCACAAGACAGTGAAGACGAGGGATAGATGAAAACAGTTAATAACCCTCTTAATGAGTTTGTGTATTTGCCCGTATTTGTAGATCAGAGTGTGAGAAGAATTGTAAAATAAATATAAAAACGATGCTTGGCGACAGAAAGATGGATGCCGTGGAGAGCGGTGACCAACAATATCACGAAAGGATACGGTATGCAAAAGAAGAAGAAGAAGAAGAAGAAGAAGAAATATGTATAAGAAGGAGAGGAAGAGTTATGTATAGGAAGGAGAGGGATTTAGGTATAGGAAGAAGAGGTGAAGTTATATATAGAAAGGAAAGGGGGACTTAAGAAGAAGAAGAAGAAGAAGAAGAAGAAGAAGAAGAAGAAGAAGAAGAAGAAGAAGAAATATGTATAAGAAGGAGAGGAAGAGTTATGTATAGGAAGGAGAGGGATTTAGGTATAGGAAGAAGAGGTGAAGTTATATATAGAAAGGAAAGAGGGACTTAAGAAGAAGAAGAAGAAGAAATATGTATAAGAAGGAGAGGAAGAGTTATGTATAGGAAGGAGAGGGATTTAGGTATAGGATGAAGAGGTGAAGTTATATATAGAAAGGAAAGGGGGACTTAAGAAGAAGAAGAAGAAGAAGAAGAAGAAATATGTATAAGAAGGAGAGGAAGAGTTATGTATAGGAAGGAGAGGGATTTAGGTATAGGAAGAAGAGGTGAAGTAAAAATATAGAAAGGAAAGAGGGACTTAGGTAGAAGAAGAAGAAGAAGAAGAAGAAGAAGAAGAAGAAGAAGAAGAAATATGTATAAGAAGGAGAGGAAGAGTTATGTATAGGAAGGAGAAGGATTTAGGTATAGGAAGAAGAGGTGAAGTAAAAATATAGAAAGGAAAGAGGGACTTAGGTAGAAGAAGAAGAAGAAGAAGAAGAAGAAGAAGAAGAAGAAGAAGAAGAAATATGTATAAGAAGGAGAGGAAGAGTTATGTATAGGAAGGAGAAGGATTTAGGTATAGGAAGAAGAGGTGAAGTAAAAATATAGAAAGGAAAGAGGGACTTAGGTAGAAGAAGAAGAAGAAGAAGAAGAAGAAGAAGAAGAAGAAGAAGAAGAAGAAGAAGAAGAAATATGTATAAGAAGGAGAGGAAGAGTTATGTATAGGAAGGAGAGGGATTTAGGTATAGGAAGAAGAGGTGAAGTTATATATAGAAAGGAAAGGGGGACTTAAGAAGAAGAAGAAGAAGAAGAAGAAGAAGAAGAAGAAGAAGAAGAAGAACTTGTGCTCATATCAGTAATAGAAATTCAGATGGAGGAGAAAAAGCAATAAAAGAAGTGAAACATTTATTCAGAACGGAAATTGCAATTGAAAATCGTTCGAAGACAAAAAAATATATACAATCCGAATAAAAAAAAAAAAAAGAAAGAAAGTTTTGTTTAAAAAAGAAAAATGGTAAGCTTATCGGTTGTTCAAAAATGCAGAATTCAATGTTTCCGAAATACGTAAAAGCAGTAAGAAAAACTGTAAATAGTGGTTAAATGGAAAAAAAGAAATCCCACGCGAAACGGAACGAATCGAGAAATAGAAGCTGATAACAAAAGGGGAGTGGAGATGTGAGTGAGAGGGCAATCAATGTGTGTGAGAAAATAAGAAAGACAGAGAACAAGTGAATGAGAAAGAGAGAGAGGGAGAGAGAGAGAGAATAGAGAAAAAGGCGGTGAGATGAATCATTCTTTCTCTTACAACTGAAACGTCAACATCTTCGCACACACACACACACACACACACACACACACAAACACACACACACACACACACACACACACACACTTTGTGGAAAACAGGAAAAAGTTGAAAACATTTTTGTGTAACGTATTTCACCTTTTAGAACTTCATCGGACTAAGATGATGTTTACGTTGATGCGACTACACATGCGCACAAAGGAAAAGAGACGCTGAGCAATTTAACTTCAATTTCCCTCGCCTCACTTAATAACGAATGCTTAACGAATAACATAATATGCAAAGCTAACATAACTAATACGAACATAGATGTTTGTAAAGGTGCTACATAAAACAAAGCAAAACAAAACAAAAAACAAAACAAAAAAAGTAAATATTATAACAACAAAATATTTTTAAAGACAAAATTCGCCAACAGTACAACCCTATCCAAATATATATGGATCCAAAAATAAAACAATATCCCTAACACATTCAAATGTGAAATTATAAGAAAAATCTGAAAAAAATACTGAGTGAAAAATATCAAATAATTAATTTTAGAAACTAAAACAAATTACTAAGCTTGACAAATTAGATAATGGTTAAGTGCAAACCTAAAAATTTACTTTGGTATTTAAGAAATAATCTCACATATATATATATATATATATATATATATATATATATATATATATATAAAGTGACGAGGGTGGACGCTGTGTAAGTGTTTGTTTGATAGATTTGACTTAGCGTCTCGAAATTTTAGAACGCTAACGACACCTTGAAATTTTTCAGAAAGCCAAAATTAGGGACAGAAAAATTATATTATCGCTTTACAAAGTCAGGGATCAGTTTATGTATTGATTATAATATAGAATCAATCACCCCACTTTATATTATCTATATATGTTGCCCCTCCCCCTCCCCCTCTAATCCAATAGAGTCATTCTACATTGTTATCTATATCTATAAAAGTGACGAGGATGGACGTTGTGTAAGTATTTGCTATGTAAATTCATCATATGTTTTTTATTCTTATTATTCCTTAAACTACCCAAGTGAAACTGGGCTAAACTGCTATCTATATCTATAAAAGTGAGGAAGGTGGACGTTGTGTAAGTATTTGCTATGTAAATTCATCATGTGTTTTTTATTCTTATTATTACTTAAACTACTCGAGTGAAACCGGGCTAAACTGCTATATATATATATATATATATATATATATATATATATATATATATATATACTTTAATCCAAGCGGAAAAAGCAGGAAGGTAAATTCCAAAACACGATCCTAATTAATATTAAATATTAAATTTTAATATTAAAAATGATACAGGAGGAAAAATTATCTCCGGTTTCGGGATAGCATTTGTTTGCTGAGGTGATGTGTGATCCCCTTCAGGGATTTCATGTCGAAATGGTCATTCAACATCTTTGAAAAAATTTAATTCAATTTATATATATATATAACGAAAATTAACGAAACTTGGTTATAAACAACCGACAATTTGAAATGATTTGTTTGAACATTATTTTTGATCGATACTCATATTTAAGTAAATATTCTGTTTTTAATTAAACAGTATTATATATTTATAGCTACTAGCCTGATTATTTACGATAAATTTTTATTACGAAAACGTGTGTCATTCGGCAGGATTCGAACCTGCGACTCCTATCCACATAGGGGAAGCTACCATGTGATCTGGCACGTCTTAGACCTCTCGAACATGAATGACCATTAGTCTAAACGAAGTTTTAATCAAGCCTCGATTTATCGCAATAACCATATCTGCTCTGAAATATATCGTAATGTCAACATGTTACGGACATTAACGAAGATTAACGAAATTGGTTATAAACAACCGACAATTTGAAATGATTAAAACCTCGTTTAGACTAATGCTCATCCGTGGTCGAGAGGTTTAAAATGTCCCAGATCACATGGTAGCTTCCCCTATGTTGATAGAGGTCGCAGGTTCGAATCTTGCCGAATGACACACATTTTAGTAATAAAAATTTATCGTAAATAATCAGGCCAGAAGATATAAATATATAACACAGTTTAATTAAAAATAGAATATCTACTTAAATATGTGTATCGATAAAAAATAATGTTCAAACAAATCATCATATATATATGTATATCTAAACTTATTTATAAATGGAACTTTGTCTCTGTGTGTGTCAGTTACCTATTGACTCGAAAACGGCTGAACCGATTTTCTTGAAAATTTACACAGTTGTACTATAAGCGTCTCCGAGTGTTCTTAGTTTTGTGTCGAGGCACCCCGACAAATATTGAAAATCGATAATCGAAAAAATCAGGTTATAGAAGGAGTGGTCCGATTTTAATCAAATTTGATCAAATTTGATACACTCATAGACAAAGAAACGATATTCAGAAGTTTCAAGGTTACAGTTCTTACAATAGTGCAGAAAATCGATAATATATATATATATATATATATATATATATATATATAAAAGCAAGATGTTTGTGTGTGTGTCTGTTTATCTGTCTGTATGTCCTTTATACAAATCCACAATTTTTATCTGATTCTTACCAAACTTCACACAAATATTCTTTAAGCAGAGTCTGAGCTCCAAGACCATAGATTAGTTTTAAAGCTTTCATTACACCCGAGGAACGTCGGGATATACTGCTATATATATATATATATATATATATATATTTACTTAATCCAAAGCCAAATAACCACAAGATAAATGTTTACTGAATGAGGATGCTGGTTATAAAAGGAGGACGTAAGTGTAATTTATAAGTATATGTCGGAAACAAATTGAAAGCATTTTTTGGGAGTCTGTTACAAAAATGTATGTACAGGATTTTGCAGCAAAATCCGACAGTTGACAAAAGGACAACGAAATAGGCAATAAATGCAAAAGTTATATATGCAGAGACCCGACATTTTATTTAGAAACAGTTCGAGTTTCATACTACTTTATTTTCCAAAGTAATCGTCGCCGCCGGCGACGACTATCTTAAGACGGCCGCAAAATGAGTCACACGCATTGCCGACCATGACCTTGTCCATAGCGGCGAAAGCCTCCACGATGGCAACTATTAGAGAGTCGGCCGTGTTTTGGGCTTGTGTTTTGGTCTTGGCCTCGATCACGCTCCCAGAAGAAAAATTCAAATGGTTGCAGTCGGGTGAGGAGGGTGGCCACAAGTCCGGTGACCATTGGTGAGAAACATTGTTCAGCAGCCACGCCTGGGTCGTCTTGGCCTTGTGTGCAGAAGCGAAGTCCTGCTGAAAGACGTAGGGACGTCCAGCGGTGATCTCGTCCACGCCACGCTCCTCAGCATCTCTTGGTAGATCTCATTGGTAATTCTCATGCTCTTTTGAAGGAAGAACGGAAGCTTGACGTTCCCCACGCTGAAGATGACACCAAGGACCACGATGGAGGCGGAAAACTTCGTATGCTTCACGACGGGAACCTCCTCGATGTCCTTGCAGATCCACCTGTTGTTCTGCCTGTTGCTTGTCTGGTCATGGATGAAATACTTTTCATCAGAGAAGAACTTTAGCATTCTTTCAAATCGGAATTTGCTGCAACACCCTGAATATATCCCAAAATAGCCTTAAATTAAGAAAATTCGAGAACATTTAAGAAAACCAATTAGCCCCCAAAACCCTCAAAAACATTTCTGACTGTGATACCGGAAATAACATTGTTAGTTTATCTTTGACAATCAGAGCCGAAATATAAAAAGAAGAAAAGGAATAGGAAGAGAGTAGAATAAAAGAAGTCAGTTAAGTGTCATGCGTTCATGTCTCGAAAGAGACATAACTGACTGGGTAGAAGATTTTCTATCCTGCTCTTTAAACTATAGCTGAAGGGAGAAGAGACGGATTGTATTAATAAGTAGTAATTAGTGGGGGATCAGTTTATTACTTAATAACAACAGAAAACTGATCCCCCACTTTTTGCCCAGTAGAAGCTTTACTTATGTTTCCAACTATTATCTTCATTTAGTCATATATCCAGGTAAAGAGGACGCAAGATTTTACGATTTTAAGTTTCCTGGCATTTATTTTTTTTATAAAAAGTGCTCAATACAATAAATATTGTAGAGCATAATATAATCATGTCATTATAAATTAAAAGTATATTGCGATACGGAAAATTCGATAGAAATTTCCGTGTCGCAATGTGCTTCTAATTCATAATTATATATATATATTCTAATTCCTAATTATATATATATATATATATATATATATATATATATATATGTGTGTGTGTGTGTGTGTGTGTGTGTGTGTGTGTGTGTGTCAGATTAAATAAATTGCAAACAATATGCTTGCTTATTTTTAATAAAGTCCGTTTATAGTCACTTTTGCGTATTACAAGCAAAAGATGTCAGAAATGAGCTGTAACGTTGACAGATGTTATTTTTATTCATTTTTTAAGGTACCCAAAGACTTTCAACCTCTTTCCGAGGTCATCTTCAGGGGTGTGAGTTATGGAAACAAATGTAACCGGAAAACTGTGTTGCTAAAGATTGCTGTACAAGGAAAGAAAAAAGATTGAAAGAATAATCTCTTGAAAGAATAAGAAAGAATAATATTGAAAGGAAAGAAGTCGAAAGTACTTGGATACCTTAAGAAATGAATGAGCATAACATCTGTCAACGTTAAAGCTCATTTCTGACATCTTTTGATTGTAACACGCGAAAGATTATCCGTGAGTATGAACGGATTTTATTAAAAAATATGCAGACATAGTGTTTCCATTTTATTTAATCTGACATTTTTAAAAAAAATTGCTTGCTTAATATAGAAATTTTAAAATATATAAAAATATATGTCTGTTAGAGAGCATAAGAATTAATAATAATAACAATCCCATAGGAAAAATAAAAAAATAAACAAATAATTTTGCGCTATGCTATTCTCTCCCCTACCCCGGCAAAGTAGTGGAAGTGCCTGTAACACATCGCACACCGAAACGCGCGCGTACACACACACACACACACACACACACACACACACACACACACACACACACACACACACATATAAAATAAAGTGGAATAAATCAAGAACTACGAGCACGTAAACACGCACACATGACACAGTCACGGACACGCACACACCCCCAGATAAAACAGATAGATAAAACAACAGTAATAAAACAAATCCTCTTCAACCCGGGCAAAAGTCAAACTAATGGTCAGGTCACACTTAGATAAACCACATACTGAAGCAGACTGCTATCATCAGACCAGAAAAAGGCCCCAACTATGAATCACACACACACACACACACATATAAATACACAGTAAAATTAATGACAGCAGCAGCAGACAGTCAGCCAAAAATGACCATTTTTTGAAAGGCCAGGAAAACACTTGGAGAGACACACGTTTCTCTGCTATTCTGAAGATGAGATTTTGGTCACGAAATATTAATGTATAAAAAATAGGTAATACCCCAAAACTTCTCTACCTTCCTTTATTTTACTCAACGCATTGTGACAGCCTTCAATACATAACCATACACCTATTATGCACAATGCTTCAAGCAAAATACAAAACTTTACTAATAATATATATATATATATATATATATATATATATATATATATATATATATGTTTAATCATGAGCCGTTCTAAACGTCGTATTTTTGCTTTAATTTCAGTTGAAAATAAAGACAAAAATTCTCCAACATTTATATATATAAACGGAAAATCCCGAAGATTAACGAAATGGTTTCGATACATTTCAGAGCGGAGATGGTTATTTGCGTAGAATCGAAAATTGTGTCATATATGCTTGATTTTACTTCATTTAGACGCGCCAGATCAATTGGCAACTTCTCCTATGTTGATAGGGGTCACAAGTTCAAATCCTAACAAATGACACACATTTTCGTAACAAAATTTATCGTAAATAATCAGGCCGGTAGAAATAAATAATAAACAGAATATCTACTTAAATACGAGCATCGATGAAAAATAATGTTCAAACAAATAAGTTAATATATATATATATATATATATATATATATATTGTTGTAACAGAATTTCCAAAATTATCTATCGCCTCTGTGGACTAACTATATTAGTAGCCATATAGAGCACTGATTTGCTTCGGCAAATACTCACCTTCCCAGATTCCCTGTCTCACCGTAATGTATTCTCTTTAAAATAAACCTCTCTTCATTCATCTAAGCACGTGTTGCTGTTCTTTCACTCGAGTACCACCTTGTCTGTTTGTAACCTCTTTAAAGGATACAATATATATATATATATATATATATATATATTATCGATTTTCTGCACTATTGTAAGAACTGCAACCTTGAAACTTCTGAATATCGTTTATGTCTTTGTCTTTGAGTGTATCAAATTTGATTAAAATCGGACCAATCCTTCTATAACCCGATTTTTTTGATTATGGATTTTCGATATTTATCGGATGTACCTCGACACAAAACCTAGCTAAGAACACTCGCAGATGCTTATCGTACAACTGTGTAAATTTTCAAGAAAACGGTTTAGCCGTTTCGAAGTCTATAGTTAAAGGACACGCACACACACAGAGACAATGTTCCATTTATAAATAAGTTTATATATATATATATATATCGCCAAATGAATAAGGAACGAAGAAAATACTTGCAACGTTCAAAACATTAATTTAAAACAGTGTTCAATATAAAAATAGAGCAATGAATATTTTTTAATTATACTTTTGAACAGGGGTTTTCAAACTTTTTGACTTACGGACCGCTTTATTAAAAATTTATTCATGGTTGACACTTGCATCCTGAAAAAAAAAAAGTAAATTTGAATATCAAGCTCTTGCATGCGTAAAATAATTTTTTGTATAAATAACGTTGACATGCAAGGACGATAGTGCAAGCTTTTGTCATTTGATAACATTAATAAGTAAAAATAAATATCCAGACATTGAAAATTTATACTTTGAATTTCACGTGATGAGTTAATCCACGGACCCCCTATCTTATCCTTGCGGACCCCCTGTGGTCCGCGGATCACAGTTTGAAGACCCCTGCTTTAGAACATGTACAACCTACAATCTGCTACAAAGATGTACATTTTTCTTTCGACGTTGAAAGGACGTCTCATCAGGTATTCAGTAATAATGACAATAAACTATTGTTACCATCATTATTAATTACCTGATGAGACATTGTCGAAACAAAATGTATATCATTGTAGTAGATTGTAGTTTTTCCATGTTCTAAAGTATAATTTATATCTATCTATCTATCTATCTATCTATCTATCTATCTATCTATCTATAGATAGATAAAAATCAAAATAACTAAATAGACTCTGTAAGTATGTAGGCTGTAAATTTATACTAAGATAAACCTTCAAAAAAACCCCTAACAAACAGAACCTAATTCCGTTATAATCCGGTGCACTGAGGCGTCGGATAAATGGGGAGAAAAAAAAGAAATCCGCGGAACAAGAACAAAACATTCAATACTCCGCAGTAAAAAAAAAAACCCAAACGGAACCAACCACAAGAAAAAGTGCTCGATACAAAGTACAAAAGATATACAAAAGTAGAGCAAAGACACACGAAAAAAATCTAAAGCGAGCCAAAACCTACCGCGGTTTCACACTACGGATCGTCAGGGCAAAGGCTAACCCCTAACCCCTGCCTTTGCCCTGACGATCCGTAGTGTGGAACCGCGGTAGGTTTTGGCTCGCTTTAAATTTTTTTCGTGTAGATAGATAGATAGATAGATAGATAGATAGATAGATAGATAGATATTTTTTTATGTCGATGGCACGCATCGAAGTTTCATGCGTTAGGCAATCATCAGGTACATTTTTCAAACTGGCAGTTTAATTGATTTAAATTTATGTTCACTCGATGTTCACGGGAATTAGATCTTATAAATTTAAGTTACTGCTTTTTAAATTATAAGATTAAGAATTTGAATATTGTAAGGTTATATGTGGATAACACTGTCTGTTTGAAAAATGCACCTGATGATTGCATAACGCATGAAACTCCGAGTCGTGCCATAGACGTGGGATATGCATATAATACGTGTCTTTCATACAGTGAGCACTGTTTGATTATCACCTGAATAATATTACTATTAATAAGTGCTTCCTCTTCATATGTATATTTATTAATTTACGTCAATATATATATATATGTGTGTGTGTGTGTGTGTGTGTGTGTGTATGTGCGTGTGTGCGTGTGTGCGTGTGTGTAGTGTGATGTGTTTGTCTTAGATTCCGAACACTTAAAAAAAACACCGTTACATGAGCGTTCTTAAAAAAAAAAACCGGTAAACGATAAAATAAATTATTAAAAATCGCCTAAAGACACCACTTATGGTAGAAACCTAGGTCGCGTAACAACTCGCTTACAAATAGAATATATATATATATATATATATATATATATATATATATATAATTTATTTGCCTGAACATTATTTTTAATCGATACTCGTATTTGAGTAAATATTCAGTTTTTAATCAAACAGTATATTTATTTCTAACGGCCTGATTATTTACGATAAATTTTGTTACGAAAAAAATATCGTAAATAATCAGGCCGGTAGAAATGAATATGTACATATACTGTTTGATTAAAAACAGAATATCAAATCAAATACGACTATCGATAAAAAATAATGTTCAGACGAATAAATTAAATATGTCGGTTGTTAAAACCATTTCGTTAATCTTCGGGATTTTCCGTAACAATATATATATATATATATATATATATATACTACAGGAAGATCTGGATATTTAGGAAAAGGATTAACAACTTATATATATATATATATTTAGTGCTAAAAATGGCTTTTAAAATATTTTGAAATAATATGCAGCACCTTCTGATGAACCAAACGAATCAAAAGATATATTGTTCTAACCATCAAATCGATCACAACTAATATTACCGAATATATAATTTGTCAATGCTACGAAACGAATAAAGAATAAGACCTTAATCAATTCAAAACAAAAGCCAAAATTTGGAGGAGTTTTTTTTTATAATCATATCGCCCCAAGCAAAGCAGTTTACTGCCAGTGGTGCGCAGTGGTTTACGTAGGAGGAAAGTTATGAGAAAGAGTGACAGGTTATAGGGTGTGTCAGGAAGTAGGTAAAAGAAGGATGATTGTGGGCATAAAGTGAGGGATCAGTTTATATACCGATTGTAATGTAGAACTGATCTCCCACTTTATATCCACATTATAATAGTATAGAATTTTTTTTTTATAAACATATCGCCCCAAGCAAGGCATTTTACTGCCAGTAGTGCGCAGGAGTTTACATAGGAGGAAAGTTATGAGAAAAAGTGACAGATTATAGGGTGTGTCAGGAAGTGGATTAAAGAAGGATGACTGTGGCCATAAAGTGAGGGATCAGTTTATATACCGATTTTAATGTAGAACTGATCCCCCACTTTATATCCACATCATAATAGTATATAATTTTTTTTTATAAACATATCGCCCCAATCAAGGCATTTTACTGCCACTGTTTTGCAGGGGGTTACATAGGAGGAAAGTTATGAGAAAAAGTGACAGGTTATAGGGTGTGTCAGGAAGTGGATAAAAGAAGGATGACTGTGGCCATAAAGTGAGGGATCAGTTTATATACCGATTTTAATGTAGAACTGATCCCCCACTTTATATCCACATCATAATAGTATAGAATTTTTTTTTTATAAACATATCGCCCCAATCAAGGCATTTTACTACCAGTAGTGCGCAGGAGTTTACATAGGAGGAAAGTTATGAGAAATAGTGACAAGTTATTGGGTGTGTCAGGAAGTGGGTAAGAGAAGGATGAGAGTGAATTCTTGGAGATTGTAGCTGTCGGGGAAGCAAGTAAACGGAAGGGAGTTCCACAGGCGGGAAGTGCGAGAAACGAAGCTGATGAAGTAGAATCTGCGTTTACATTTTATTGATTTCAAAAAAGGTGGGACTTAGTTACTAATCTTGTGGCTCGAGTAAATTCATATATAGGGGGCACCAGTAAGCTGCGTTCATTGAAGCAGAAGCCGTAAAAGTATTTGTAGAAAAGACACAGGGAAGCCACATTGCGCCGTTGAGAAAGTGACTGTATCTGAGCTGCTAAGTCGGAATCGATCACATTACAAATTTTTCGATGGATTTTGTCAAGGGCCCCTAGGTGGATAGCAGGAGCACCCGACCAGATATGGCAGCAGTATTCAATGCACGGGCGGATGGTAGATTTAAATATTAGCAGGAGGGTTTCAGACGGAAAAAAAAAATTTGACTGTGAGGTTTTCTAACTATAAATAACACAAGATAACAAGAGGAAACATCAGCAAAACTAATGACAAGGGCAATAACAGCCAGTTGGAAAGGATTAATCACTGTAAATTCCGTTTTTTTTGTTTTCTCTTCTACCAATTCGAATATCTTACCGCAGTCCGACTTTACAACCGAAAATAAAAAATAAAATTCAGCAAAAATAAAACAAACGAATCAAAAGTTAAGTCAAGTCAATGGTGGAAAAGAAAAAAAAAACAGATGAATTAAAAATGAAAGTAGAAAGTAATCCTTAAAGATGGAGTAGCTTTTTTTTTTCAAGACGAAACAACGATTTGTCAAAACTGAACATCAAGCGAGGATTTAAAAACTCTTTGAATATCGGTAAGTAATCAAACGCGTTTTCTTTCAGATTCACCTTTTTTCTCTATAAGTCAAACCATATTTTTTTTTCATCAGATATTTTCTTTTTCTCGCTCATATTTCTTTTTTTCTTCCTTTCTTTCTTTTTTTCGTTTGTGTGAAGTTATTTGCTTTTTTCTTTCTTTTTATTTATAGACGTTTTTTTTTAACTCTTTCATCAGGACCTTCATCAGGACCTTCTTTCTTTCTCTTGGTTAACATTGTCATTTTCCGTTTATTTTTCACCGGATCGTACTTTCCTTCTTTCTTTGTTTTTTTGTTTCTTTTCTTGTTTGTTTCTTTCTTTTCGCAACTATGTCTCCCATTCCATATCTGTTTAATTTTTTCTTTCTTTTTTGTAATTATATAATTCCCTTTCTTTCTTTCTTTCTTTCTTTCTTTCTTTTCGCTACTATGTCTCCCATTCCATATCTGTTTAATTTTTTCTTTCTTTTTTGTAATTATATCATTCCCTTTCTTTCTTTCTTTCTTTCTTTCTTTTCGCTACTATGTCTCCCATTCCATATCTGTTTAATTTTTTCTTTCTTTTTTGTAATTATATCATTCCCTTTCTTTCTTTCTTTCTTTTTTTCTTTCTTTCTTTCTTTCTTTTCGCTACTATGTCTCCCATTCCATATCTGTTTAATTTTTTCTTTCTTTCTTATAATTATATCATTCCCTTTCTTTCTTTCTTTCTTTCCTTCTTTTCGCTACAATGTCTCCCATTCCATATCTGTTTAATTTTTTCTTTCTTTTTTATAATTATATCATTCCCTTTCTTTCTTTCTTTCTTTCTTTCTTTCTTTCTTTCTTTCTTTTCGCTACAATGTCTCCCATTCCATATCTGTTTACTTCTTTCTTTCTTTTTTATAATTATATCATTCCCTTTCTTTCTTTCTTTCTTTCTTTCTTTCTTTTCGCAACTATGTCTCCCATTCCATATCTGTTTAATTTTTTCTTTCTTTTTTATAATTATATCATTCCCTTTCTTTCTTTCTTTCTTTCTTTCTTTCTTTCTTTTCGCTACAATGTCTCCCATTCCATATCTGTTTAATTTTTTCTTTGTTTTTTATAATTATATCATTCCCTTTCTTTCTTTCTTTCTTTCTTTCTTTCTTTCTTTCTTTTCGCTACAATGTCTCCCATTCCATATCTGTTTACTTCTTTCTTTCTTTTTTATAATTATGTCATTCCTTTTCTTTCTTTCTTTCTTTCTTTCTTTCTTTCTTTCTTTCTTTCTTTCTTTCTTTCTTTCTTTCTTTTGTTTGTTTGAAGTTATTTGCCTTTTTCTTTCTTTTGTTTATTGTTATTTTTCTTAACTCATTCATCAGGTCTTTCTTTCGTTTTTTCTCTATTTTTTTGTTAGGATTTTCTTTTTCGTTTTTTCTTAGATTTTTTTCTTTTTCTCTTTGTGTGGCTTTCATTATTTGTTTGTATCTTGTTTTGTTTCTTTCCTTTTTTCTTTCTCTTGATATACATTATGATTTTTCCGTATATTTTTCACCAGATCGTTTTTTTCTTTTTGTTGTTGGATCTCCTGTTTTTCCATGATAATGGACTCGACTTGAGTATACATATACTCCTTCTATAATGAGATCCGTCAGTTATCGGAGAAATCCGTTAGAAACCGTAAGATACCGAATGATAACGAAGTTACACAGAGAATACCGCGTCAGTAGTCATAGTAGCTCTGAGCTCCACTCAGCCAGAATGTGCTGGAATTAGTATATCCGTGTAATACTATTCTGGCTGAGTGGAGCTCAGAGCTACTATGACTACTGACGCGGTATTCTCTGTGTAACTTCGTTATCATTCGGTATCACAAAGAACACTGGTTAGTAATCCAGTAATACGATTAGTAAGAATATATATATATATATATATATTTAGTTAGTAATCCAGTAATACAATTAGTAAGAATATATATATATATATATATATATATATATATATATATTCTTACTAATCGTATTACTGGATTACTAACCTGTGTTCTTTACGTTTAATATAACCTATTTTTCTATCTCAGATACCAGTTTTGTTGTTCATTATTGTCTGTGGTTCCTCACCCGGAATTTACAACAACTTGGCGACGAAGATTCGAACACGAGTCGCCACAACAACTTGGCGACAAACATTCGAACTCACGTATACCTCACAACAACTTAACGTCGAAGTTTCGAACACACGGACACAACAACAACTTGGCCATAAAGATTCAAACGCGAGTCGACAAAACAACTTGGAACTCGCATACACAACAACAACTTAACGACAAAGGATTCGAATTAGCGACGAAGGATTCGAATTCAAATCGAACACAACAACTTGCCGACGGAAATTCGAGAGACACGACAAAACTCGAAAGAACTCATAAAAAAAGTCACAGTGCCACACAAGTCGACCACAAACAATTTGCCGACACTATTGCAGAAAATCTGCTTGTATAACAGCTTTGGAACAAAAAGATATAGAAAGAAAAAATTTGTAAAAATGTATTTGAAAGTCGCAGCAGGAAAAATTTTTCACAAAAATCTTTTACAAGATTAAATGCAAAAGAGTGAAACCCCTCCAGGAATCAAAGCAGCAAACGATGGATTACTTTTAAAAAGTAATACTAGAAATCATAAAAAGAAGTGAAGAAAGACAATTAACATTACAGGAAAAACAAATGGAAACACAAATTAAATTAGAGAAAAAACAAATGGAAATTCAAAAGGCAAATGAAGAAAAACAAATGGAAATTAAAAGAATGAACGAAGAAAGACAATTACAACTTTAAGAACTATTACCAAAATTGACAATCAACACACAAGAAAGGAACACGGAAAAAGAGGCGACTTTCTCGCAAGACTTCATTTGGAATGCGATAGAAACTTTTAAGTATTCTATTGATGATGACAGAAATTTTGGAGATTATTATAGACGCTATGCAGACATTTTTAATATTGATTGTCAAAACTGGACAGAAAAGAAAGAGTTAAGGCTATTGCTCAGGAAATTAGGTGCGGAGGAATATACAAAGTTTGTGGATTATATCCTGCCAAAGAAGAGAAACGACTTAACGTTCGATGAGGCAGTGACATGCCTCACGGAGCTAATCAGCCCCAAAATTTCACTGCTTAACAAAAGGTGGAAATGCCTCAATCTCGTAAAAGGCGAAGACAAGGACTATTCAACATTCACCGCAATCGTCAACAAGCATTGTGACAACTTTAAATTAGCAGAGCTAACTCTAGACAACTTTAAATGCCTTATGTTTGTTCAAGGGATAGTCGCTGCTAAAGATAGCAAAATGCGTAAAAGAATGCTTACCAAACTCCAAAATTAACAAAGTCTAACGCTGAAAAACTATCAGAAGATTCTCAAAAATGCTTAATTACTAAAAAAGACAGTAACGATATTGAAGAATCGGGAGTCGCACATATTCGTAAGTTAAACAAAAATTCACGTTTTTCACCCTCTCAAGAACTTTTTTCACCCTCTTAAAACAAGAACTTAATTACAAAAGTACAAGATATAAAGCAACTAGTGACAGAAATCAAATAAAATAACAAGCCCCTCTCCCCATCTGCATGTTACAGATGTGATGGATTGCACTGGGTTAGAGATTGTCGGTTCAAATACAAAAACTGTCTAGCCTGTGGAAAATGGGACACAAGTCAGCTGTATGCAGAAACAAAAGACAGTCTAGTAGAATAAGTTCTACTAGAGTGGACTATGAAAACAAACAAAACACGAGGAAATATGTAGAACTAGAAATATTAAATAAGAAGATCAAACTATAATTAGATTCAGGTTCGGATTTAACAATAATAAACTTACAAACATGGAGGAAACTGAATAGGCCGACCATGTTACACACACAAAAAATTATTTAGTCTGTCACAGGAAAACGGATCAATTTCGAAGGTGAAATAATCGTGATTGTGAATTTTCATCGAAAAAATTTTTTTTAAATATACGTTTTGAAAAACACAGAAAATCTGGTAGGCACGGAATGGATGCAGAAGTTTGATGTATGGGATTTACCCATTAGTTCTTTTTGTAAAAAAACTACGAAATTGAAAGAAAGAATTGCACAAACAATTTCCAGAGGTATTCTCAAGCGTTATTTTTTTTTTAATCATCTCACCCCAAGCAAGGCATTCCACTGCCACTATTGCGCATGTGGCTACATAGGGGAAGGTAAAGAGAAGGAGTGGTTAGACATAGGGAATGTCAGGAGGAAGGTGACAGATGAGTAAGGATAGCGAGGATGAGGGTTGGGCAGATGGGAAGAGTGTTTGATAGAATGGGAGCAGGTTAGTGTGTTAGGAGGTGTCTATTGACCTTACATTTAAACTCCTGGAGATTGTAGCCGTCGGGGAAGCAATCGTTTGGAAGAGAATTCCACAGTCGGGAAGTGCGAGGAAAGAAACTGTTGGAGTAGAAGTTACGGCTGCATTTTATCGGTTTCATTGTAAAAGGGTGGGATCTAGTTGCTAATCTAGTATCTCGTTCAAATTCGTATTTAGGGGGCACTAGTGATCTAAGTTCATCTGAGCAGAAGCCGTGGAAGTATTTATAGAAGAGACACAGGGAAGCCACGTCGCGCCGGTGGGAGAGAGACTGCAGGCGGTCTGCCAAGTCGGTATCTATCACATTACAGACCCTCCTCTGAACCTTATCGAGAAGCCCGAGGAGAATAGCAGGGGCACCCGACCAGATATGGCAGCAGTATTCAATGCACGGGCGGATGGTAGATTTATATATGTGCAGGATAGATTCAGACGGAAAAAAAACTTCCGGGCCCTACACAGAGAACCGACTTTCATAGCAGCGGATTTAGCAATGGATTCGATATAGTCATTCCACTTGATCGTCCGCTGAAAGTGCGAGACCAAGGAGGCGTAGTGTTTTACTCTCTGGGAGGCAAGCCTGGTCCATGCTAATGGGAGGTAGGTGAGATTGTCGATGATGGTTAATTGAGAGTAGCTTCGTTTTAGAAGCATTAAAATTTATTAGCCATTTCTTACCCCAGTCCAATATGGATTGGAGGTCTTTTTCAATCTCGGTTGCGAGGTTAGCTTTGACGCCTACACCAGATTTTTGTAGGAGGCGAGAGTAAACTGTGGTGTCATCGGCGTACAAACCTATTTGGGCTCTTACGGAATGTACGCCGATGACACCACAGTTTCAGGACGATGTAACAAATTCGCAGCAAAAATCGAGCTAAAGCAGAATGCTCAACCAATATTTATTAGACCCATAATTACGAAAAGACCATTCAAACCAGGTGAACGAGTTTACTTCAGAATGTTAAAAAATAATATGGCATATTGGGAATCTGGAACAATAATAAACAGACTAGGAAATGTTATGTACACAATACAAGGAGAAACATTTACCTATAGGAGACACTTAAAACAAATACAATAAAAAAAAAAAAAAAAGAATCGAAGAGCCAAGCTCGTCAACCTCAGAAAACGATGACGCGATGGAAGAAATCTTTGAAGACTTTGAGAATCATAGAACACAAGTACAAAAAAAAAAAATTAACTCTTCCCAAAAAGAAGCTAGGGAGGGAGGTGTTGTGGGATCTTCCCTTTTTCTATGATAATAAACTAGACTTGAGTATACATATACTCCTCCCACAATGAAATCAGTTAGTTATCGGAGAGATCCGTTAGATAACCGTAAGATACCGAACGATACCGAAGTTACACAGAGAATACCGCGTCAGTAGTCATAGTAGCTCTGAGCTCCACTCAGCCAGAAAAATATTATACGGATATACTAATTCCAGCACAGCTTCATTTAAAAAATTGTATATATATATTTATATATATATATTCCTACTAATCGTATTTCTGGATTACTAACCTGCGTTCCAGTTTGTATTTTTACGTTTAATATAACCTATTTTTTTTTTATCTCGATTACCTGTTCTGTTGTTTATTATTTTATGTGGTTCTTCACCCGGAATCCACAACACTTTCTTTCTTTCTTTCTTTCTTTCTTTCTTTCTTTCAAAGTACGCATTTTTTACTTTTTCCTTTCTTTTCCTCACCTTTCTTTCTTTCATTCTTTCTTTCTTTCTTTCTTATTTTTTTCTTTCTTTCTTTCTTTCTTTCTTTCTTTCTTTCTTTCTTTTATTCATTCTTTTTGTGTTCAGTTAATCGCTTCTTTTCTTCCTTTTTTTATTCATTGTTATTTTTTAACTCTTTCATCAGGTTCTTCTTTCGCATTTTTTTCTTTTTCTTTCTTTCTGAGATTTTTTCTTTTTCTTTATGTGTGTCTTACATTATTTCGTTTTATTTCTTTCGTTCTTTCTTTCTCTTGATTTATATTGTCATTTTTGGTATATTTTTCACCATATAGTTCTTTCTTTCTTTCTTTCTTTCTTTCTTTCTTTTCATTTTTTTAACTTCTGGTCTTTTTTCCATTAAATCTTTTCCTGTTTATTTTCCTTTAACATTTTTGCTTTTATTTGACTTACCTCTTTTGTCATTTTTTTATTTCATTATATTCAATCCGCGCCTATGTAAATCTTGCAATCTTTGAAGGCATCTGAATCTATCTATCTATCTATCTATCTATCTATCTATCTATCTATCTATCTATCTAAATCTGTCCGTTCCTATCTATCTATCTATCTATCTATCTATCTATCTATCTATCTATCTATCTATCTATCTAATTCTGTCCGTCTATCTATCTATCTATCTATCTATCTATCTATCTATCTATCTATCTATCTAATTCTGTCCGTTCCTATCTATCTATCTATCTATCTATCTATCTATCTATCTATCTATCTATCTATCTATCTATCTATCTAAATCTGTTCCTATCTATCTATCTATCTATCTATCTATCTATCTATCTATCTATCTATCTATCTAATTCTGTCCGTCTATCTATCTATCTATCTATCTATCTATCTATCTATCTATCTATCTATCTATCTACCTATCTATCTATCTAATTCTGTCCGTTCCTATCTATCTATCTATCTATCTATCTATCTATCTATCTATCTATCTATCTATCTATCTAATTCTGTCCGTTCCTATCTATCTATCTATCTATCTATCTATCTATCTATCTATCTATCTATCTATCTATCTATTGCACACAAATTAAGCCACGCAGTTTTAAGCCTAGCAAAGATCAAGCAGCTCTCAAAACATCATTGGTAACGTTGGTCGGCCACATCTGCCATTTGTAATGCCTGAAGTTATTGGCCTCAGGCTGCAAGGTGATAGGGTCAAAGGGTCATCAGGTCAATTGAGCAGATTAGAGAGTTTAAAAGACAGCGAGTTCGCTTCTCTTTGTCATTGTTTTAATTAGAAACAATCGATCAGTTGTTGTTATCGATTTTCAGTTCGAATATGCATCTTCTACGAAGAGCGATATTCTTTGTAGCATTTTATAGATCTGAAGATGCTTTCTCCTGTTGCACCACGCAACCCTCTTTCCGTCATCCACCTGCTCAGGTCCTTCAAATATGTTATCCACTGCTTTCCCCTGTCTCTTTTCCCCTCTATCTCGCCTGTTCGTATCAGGTTCTCCAAGCCCTTCTTCCTCATTGCATGTCCCAGGAACCTTAACTGCCTCTTCCTGATGCTCAGTATTAATTTCCTTTTCGTTTCTATCCTTTCCAAAACCTCATCGTTGCTCACATGCTCAGTCCATGATATTCGCAGCATCCTTCTGTAGAACCACAATTGAGCTGCGTCAAGTTTTTCCTTCATCATTTAAGGTATTGTCCAACATTCATTGCCATATTGAAGAGCCGACATCACATAGCAATCCAGTACTCTCTTCTTTTTTTTAGCAAGATTTTCCTGTTTCTTAATACTTAACTTCTGGAATGCTTCCTTCGCCATGTCAATTCGCCTTCGGATCTCTGTGTCGCACTTTCCGTCTTCTGTTAGAACACTTCCTAGATACAAAACTTTTGTACCTGCTTGATTTTAGTATGACCGACCTGTATTTGGCATTTTGAGCTGCCCTTTTTGCTGATGACCATGCATTCGGTTTTCTTGCAGTTTATTTGTAGTCCTTTTTTGTCACTCTCTTCAGCTACCTTCTGTAGGATGTTCTGTAATTTCCTTCTTTGTCTGCTATCAGCACTGTATCATCTGTGTACCTTATGTTGTTTAAATTGTGGCCTCCGATTACGAATCCTGGCATAACTTCTAGGGTCCTCAGAATAGTCTCGCTGTACAAGTTGAATAGATCCGGTGAAAGTTAGTGAAACAGAAAGAATTAAAATATAAAAAGGAGACGTTTAAGTTATTTTCTCTTTGAGCTTAAAGGAATTCTTTCCTCTAGAGACACTTGAGATGGGCACTAGTCGTTATAGGACAAGACATTATGAACTATAGATAAAGTGAAATACAGGGTGCGATTGGTAAATAACCTGCATCTTATATTTTTGAATTTTGCGCATGCGCGTTGAATGTTTGAGTTTGTCTATTGCACACTGGCTGTGCCTTGTGGTTCAGTCGATATCGGCTTGGAACGAGAAATCGGAGAGCCGCGTTCGAATTCCAGTTGAATTTCTTGCTCTCACTTACGCGCAAATACCCTTAGGAAAGGTATTAATCCGTCTCTCCCTTCCAGTACTAGGATAGATTGGGTTCTACAGTCTTGTTTGGCAACCTATCTACCGCGGCAAGTAATGGCATCCTACTGCGGGATAAGCTTCTGGCCAGTCAGTCATGTCTCTTTCGAAACGCGAAGGCCCAAGCGTGTATCACGTATGGCCCTTAGCTTACTGAATAAAGATAATAGTTGGACACATAAGTAAAGCTTCTACTGGGCAAAAAATGAGGGATCGGTTTACTATTTTTACTAAGTAATAAACTGATCCCCCACTAATTACTGCTTATTAATACAATACGTCTCTTCTCCCTTCAGCTATAGTTAAAAAAGCAGGATAGAAAACTTTCTGCCCAGTCAGTCATGTCTCTTTCGAGACATGATCTCCCAAAGCGTGTATCACGTATGGCACTTAACTGACTGAATGAAGATAATAGTGGGAAACTTAAGTAAAGCTTCTACTGGGCAAAAAGTGGGGGGTCGGTTTTTTATTGTTATTAAATAATAAACTGATCCCCTACTAAATACTGCTTATTGATACAAGCCGTCTCTTCTCCCTTCAGCTATAGTTTAAAGAGCAGGATAGAAAATCTTCTGTCCAGTCAGTCATGTTTCTTTCGAGACATGATCGCCAAAGCGTGTATCACATATGGCACTTAACTGACTGAATGAAGATAATAGTTGGAAACATAAAGCTTCTACTGGGCTTAAAGTGGGGGATCAGTTTTCTATTGTTATTAAGTAGTATGTTGATCCCCACTAATTACTGCGCAATAATACAATCCGTCTCTTCTCCCTTCGCAGCTATAGTTTAAAGAGCAGGATAGAAAATCTTCTGTCCAGTCAGTCATGTTTCTTTCGAGACATGATCGCCAAAGCGTGTGTCACGTATGGCACTTTAACTGACTGAATGAAGATAATAATTTGGGCTTTATAAAGCTTCTACTGGGCAAAAGTGGGGATCAGTTTTCTATTGTTATTAAGTAATATACTGATCCCCACTATTCTGTAATACAATCCGTCTCTTCTCCCTTCAGCTATAGTTTAAAGAGCAGGATAGAAAATCTTTCTGTCAGTCAGTCATGTTTCTTTCGAGACATGATCGCCAAAGCGTGTGTCACGTATGGCACTTAACTGACTGAATGAAGATAATAGTTGGAAACATAAAGCTTCTACTGGGCAAGAAGTGGGGGATCGGTTTTCTATTGTTATTAAGTAATACTGATCCCCACTAATTACTACTAGCTAATACAATCCGTCTCTTCTCCCTTCAGCTATAGTTTAAGAGCAGGATAGAAATCTTCTATTCGAGTCAGTCATGTTTCTTTCGAGACATGATCGCCAAAGCGTGTGTCACGTATAGCACTTAACTGACTGAATGAGGAATGTGGTTAAATGTAAAGCACAGGCAAAAAGGTAGGGGATCAGTTTTCTATTGTTATTAAATGCTATTTTGATCCCCCACTAGTACTACTTATTAATACAATCCGTCTCTTCTCCCTTCAGCTACTGTTTAAAGAGCAGGATAGAAAATCTTCTGTCAGTCAGTCATGTTTCTTTCGAGACATGATCGCCAAAGCGTGTGTGTCGTAACAACAACTTGTTGAATGAAGATAATAGTTGGAAACATATTCTGGGCGAAAAGTGGGGGATCAGTTTTTTCTATTGTTATTAAGTAATATACTGATCCCCCACTAATTACTACTAATTATTACAATCCGTCTCTTCTCCTTCAGCTATAGTTTAAGAGCAGGATAGAAAATCTTCTGTCCAGTCAGTCATGTTTCTTTCGAGACATGATCGCCAAGCATGCTTATCGCATATGGCACTTAACTGACTGAATGAAGATAATAGTTGGAAACATAAAAATACCTACTGGGCAAAAAGTGGGGGATCAGTTTTCTATTGTTGTCGCAGTAATATACTGATCCCCCGCACTAGGCTCTACTTATTAATACAATCCGTCTCTTCTCCCTTCAGCTATGGTTTAAAGAGCAGGATAGAAAATCTTCTGCCCAGTCAGTCATGTTTCTTTCGAGACATGATCGCCCAAAGCGTGTATCACGTATGGCACTTAACTGACTGAATGAAGATAATAGTTGGAAACATAAAGCTTCTACTGGGCAAAAAGTGGGGGATCAGTTTTCTATTGTTATTAAGTAATATACTGATCCCCCACTAATTACTACTTATTAATACAATCCGTCTCTTCTCCCTTCAGCTATAGTTTAAAGAGCAGGATAGAAAATCTTCTGTCCAGTCAGTCATGTTTCTTTCGAGACATGATCGCCAAAGCGTGTATCACGTATGGCACTTAACTGACTGAATGAAGATAATAGTTGGAAACATAAAGCTTCTACTGGGCAAAAAGTGGGGGATCAGTTTTCTATTGTTATTAAGTAATATACTGATCCCCCACTAATTACTACTTATTAATACAATCCGTCTCTTCTCCCTTCAGCTATAGTTTAAAGAGCAGGATAGAAAATCTTCTGTCCAGTCAGTCATGTTTCTTTCGAGACATGATCGCCAAAGCGTGTATCACGTATGGCCCTTAACTGACTGAATGAAGATAATAGTTGGAAACATAAAGCTTCTACTGGGCAAAAAGTGGGGGATCAGTTTTCTATTGTTATTAAGTAATATACTGATCCCCCACTAATTACTACTTATTAATACAATCCGTCTCTTCTCCCTTCAGCTATAGTTTAAAGAGCAGGATAGAAAATCTTCTGTCCAGTCAGTCATGTTTCTTTCGAGACATGATCGCCAAAGCGTGTGTCACGTATGGCACTTAACTGACTGAATGAAGATAATAGTTGGAAACATAAAGCTTCTACTGGGCAAAAAGTGGGGGATCAGTTTTCTATTGTTATTAAGTAATATACTGATCCCCCACTAATTACTACTTATTAATACAATCCGTCTCTTCTCCCTTCAGCTATAGTTTAAAGAGCAGGATAGAAAATCTTCTGTCCAGTCAGTCATGTCTCTTTCGAGACATGATCGCCCAAAGCGTGTATCACGTATGGCACTTAACTGACTGAATGAAGATAATAGTTGGAAACATAAAGCTTCTACTGGGCAAAAAGTGGGGGATCAGTTTTCTATTGTTATTAAGTAATATACTGATCCCCCACTAATTACTACTTATTAATACAATCCGTCTCTTCTCCCTTCAGCTATAGTTTAAAGAGCAGGATAGAAAATCTTCTGTCCAGTCAGTCATGTTTCTTTCGAGACATGATCGCCAAAGCGTGTGTCACGTATGGCACTTAACTGACTGAATGAAGATAATAGTTGGAAACATAAAGCTTCTACTGGGCAAAAAGTGGGGGATCAGTTTTCTATTGTTATTAAGTAATATACTGATCCCCCACTAATTACTACTTATTAATACAATCCGTCTCTTCTCCCTTCAGCTATAGTTTAAAGAGCAGGATAGAAAATCTTCTGTCCAGTCAGTCATGTCTCTTTCGAGACATGATCGCCCAAAGCGTGTATCACGTATGGCACTTAACTGACTGAATGAAGATAATAGTTGGAAACATAAAGCTTCTACTGGGCAAAAAGTGGGGGATCAGTTTTCTATTGTTATTAAGTAATATACTGATCCCCCACTAATTACTACTTATTAATACAATCCGTCTCTTCTCCCTTCAGCTATAGTTTAAAGAGCAGGATAGAAAATCTTCTGTCCAGTCAGTCATGTTTCTTTCGAGACATGATCGCCAAAGCGTGTGTCACGTATGGCACTTAACTGACTGAATGAAGATAATAGTTGGAAACATAAAGCTTCTACTGGGCAAAAAGTGGGGGATCAGTTTTCTATTGTTATTAAGTAATATACTGATCCCCCACTAATTACTACTTATTAATACAATCCGTCTCTTCTCCCTTCAGCTATAGTTTAAAGAGCAGGATAGAAAATCTTCTGTCCAGTCAGTCATGTTTCTTTCGAGACATGATCGCCCAAAGCGTGTGTCACGTATGGCACTTAACTGACTACTGCCCACTATAGTCGGGTTAATTGAGCCACCGTTTATGAGAAAAAGAGCACATCCACCCACCTAACTCCCCTGATCGCAAACCCTTTGATTATTATGGGTGGGGCGCAGTTGAGTTAAACTGAAGCCAAGGATTATGGCAGCATTCACCAACTTAAATAAAGAGACCATCCAGAAGAGTTGCAGGAGATTCCAAAATCGTTTGGAGGCGGTGGTTGAAGCCAATGGAATTTTATTGAATAAATTTTGTATTTCAAGATATTTTTATGTAATTTTGATAAATATATCTATTAAAATGAGAATTCAGTATTTCCATTTTGGCGTAATTCAAACGACAATTTATCCATCGTATCCGAGAACTCACCCTTTACATCTGGCAACAGAACTACCCAAACTGCAACCATCTTGATTATTATCTGTGGAGTGAGAGATCGACCAAAAATTCTTTGTAGCATCCAAGATTAACCAAAGGCAAGAATTCACCAACTTATACGTGGAGAGCGTTCGGAAGAGTTGCAGGAGATTCCTAAATTGCTTAGAGGCCGTGTTTGAAGCCAATGGTGATTTTATTAAATGAATTCACTTTTTAGTGTTTCAAGATAATTTTGTGTAATTTTGATAAATATGTATGTTAAAATGAGATCTTGGTGTTATTTTTATTTTTTGTCATTTAGACGAGACAATTCATTCATGGAACCCTTTACAAAATTAGAAGCATTGAAAAAGTTATTTAATTACAAGAAATTTAAAATTAACTGGGTTTGAATTGATGAGTGAACACTGGTTTAACAATCAGGATCAGGCAAAGCAAGGAACAAGCACTAGTCTATTATATGTTGGTTTTCTTCAGGATGTAGGTGATCATAGCCCTCCACATCTCTCTATTCCTTGTCTTTCTTAATACGTCTTCTCATGTTATCCCACTCAATCCCCGCTCTATCATACATCTGCTTAAGTACATCAAGTATATCATGTGCTGCTTTCCTTTGTCTTTTTTCCTCTCTATCCGTCCTTGAACATCAGATTTTTCAAGACTTCCTTCCTCATTCAGTCAGTTAGGTGCCATACGTAATACACGCTTGGGCGATCATGTCTCGAAAGAGACATGACTGACTGGGCAGAAGATTATCCCGCAGTAGGTTGCCATTGCTTTCTACGGTAGACTGGTTGCCGACCAAGGCTATAGAACTCAATCTGTCTTGTTATTTAACCCATAACTGGAAGGAAGAGACGGATTAATACCTTTCCTAAGGGTATTTGCGCGTAAGTGAATACAATGGATTCAACTGGAATTCGAACTCGACTCCCCGGTTTCTCATTCCGAGCCGATATCTACTGTACCACAACGCACATCCTTCCTCATTACATGTCCCAAACATTTCAGCTGTCTTTTCCTGATGTTAAGTGTCAATTTCTTTCTTGTATCCATCCTCTTAAAAACCTTGTCGTTGCTCACACATTCCATCCATTCATTAAGTATGTCATGCATTGCTTTCCCTTGTCTCTCTTCCCGTCTATTCGTCTAGTGAGCATCAGGTTCTCCAAGCCTTCCTTCCTCATTACATGTCCCAAAAACATCAGCTGTCTTTTCCTGATGTTAACTATCACTTTCCTTCTTGTGTCCATCCTCTTCAAAACCTCGTCGTTGCTCACACATTCCATCCATTCATTAAGTATGTCATGCATTACTTTCCCTCGACTCTCTTCCCCTCTATCAGTCCCGTGAGCATCAGGTTCTCCAAGCTCTCCTTCCTCAGTCCATGCCCCATAAACTTCAATTGTCATTTCCTGATGTTAAGTATCAGTTTTCCATCCTCTCTCTTGTGAATCTGGATGAGGAACCGCACAAAATGAACAACAAAAGAGATATTTAAAATAGAAAAGTAGGTTATATTGAACGTAAATATACAAACTCGAACGCAGGTTAGTAATCCAGGAATACAATTAGTAAGGAATATATATGTGTGTGTGTGTGTGTGTGTGTGTGTGTGTGTGTGTGTGTGTGAAAAGTGTATGTATATAATTATAAATATCAATATATATATATATATATATATACATATATGAAATTTGTTATATATATTATATTGTTTACATATTATATATGCGTGGTACTTATTTAAAACCGCTCAATATCAGTGATAGAGCAGACATATTCATATAGATAGGTGTGAGTTTGAAACCCAGGGTTACAAACTCTCTCTCTCTCACTCCACACACACACACACACACACACACACACACACACACACACATACACACACACACACATATATATATATATATATATATAAGTCTTGAAGTGAAGCCATGTTGAAATAGTATATGCGTGTAATATTATTCTGGCTGAGTGGAGCTCAGCGCTACTATACCAATTGACACGGTATTCTCTGTGTAACTTCGGTATCGTTCGTTAACTTAGGATCAGTCCAGTGTCTCTCCGATAACTCCCCCGGATCTCATTATGCCAGAATATATGTATTCTCAAGTCGAGTCAATTACCATAGAAAAAGGGAAGATCCCACAACACTGTCCAAAACCTCGTCATTGCTTACGTGTTTCGTTCATGGTATCCGCCTAGGGGAAATGTCAGCCTAGGCGGGACCTGAGTAAAAATTCTCTATTAGAATATTGTCTTTTTAATGACTGCATCTTCATTCTCTTATGGCTTTTAGTTGGGGCAAGAGCTAGAAGATTACGTAATTTTTATAATCGTTTCAACTGCAAGCAAGGCAATACCACCACTGGTGAGCAGGGGGTTACAGCGAGAGAAAAGGAAACGAAAACGAAACAGGGAACTGGGTACCAGGGATGTTAGATAAAGGACAAGTGAAAGTTAGGAATCAAGAAAATAGAAGATGGCAATTGACGTTGCCTTAAACTGTTGAAGATTGTAGCTATCAGGGAAGCAAGTATATGGAAGGGAGTTCCACAGTCGGGAAATGCGAGAGAAGAAACTATTAAAGTAGATGTGGTGGTTACATTTGACTATTTCAACGATATAAAGGTGAGACCTAATTGCCAATCTAGTAGCACATGCTCCTTAAATTCGGCTACTCCCGACTTGGTGGGTCAGTAGTTCAACCATTTCTTTAAATCAGTATACCCAAGCAAGGCAGAAGCACTACTAGTAAGCAGGGTATACAGTGAAGAAAAATACTGACAACAGGGTGTATTGAAAGAAGCAAAGTTAGTCAGTGAAGTCATGCATGCTTGGGCGATCATGTCTCTAAAGAGAGATGACTAACTGAGCAGCAGAGTTTTTATTTTCTGTGGTAGACTGGTTACCAATCAATGCCAATTTGTTCTGCTATTTAATCCATAGCTCGGGGGTGAAAAGATGGAATAATACCTTTCTCAAGAGTATTTGCACGTATGTGAATGCAACGAATTTAGCTGGAATTCGAACTCTGCTCTCCAATTTCTCGTTCCGATATCCAGTGAACCAGTACTTGTCACTCAGTCAGTCAGTCAGTTAAGTGCTATACGTGATACACGCTTGGGCGATCATGTCTCGAGAGAGACATGACTGACTTGGCAGAATATTTTCTATCCTACTCTTTAAACTATAGCTGATGGCAGAAGAGACGGATTGTAATTAGTAGGGGATCAATTTATTGCTTAAAACAATAGAAAACTGATCCCCCACTTTTTGCCCAGTAGAAGCTTTACTTATGTTTCTATTAGCTTCATTCAGTCAGTTAAGTGTCATACGTGATACATGTTTGCCATTAATTTCTGCAATAGACTGGTTGCCAGCCAAGGCTATAGAACCAAATCTGTCCTATTATTTAACCCATAACTGGAGGGAAGAGACGGATTAATACCTTTCCCAAGGGTACTTGTGCATAAGTGATTGCAAGGAATTCAACTGGAATTCGAACTCGTCTTCTCAGTTTTGAGTCGATATCCACTACACCACAACGCACATCCTAGTCAAGTTAGTGCCATACGGGATACACGCTTTGTGCGTTCATGTCTCTTGCGAGACATGACTGATTGGGCAGAGATTATCCTGCAGTAGGTTGCCATTGCTTTCTGTGGTAGACTGATTGCCTTGCCAGCCAAGGCTATAGAGCCTGATCTATCCTATTATTTATTTAACCCATAACATAGTTTGATTTCTGACGAAGAGATTTTTTCTTGTCCAGATTTTCACTATGATTGCACAGATCGGCCCGGACCAGTGCCCTGTGTGCCCGGTAGTTAGATACGGCCATTTGTGTGTGCGTGTGTATATATATATATATATATATATATATATATATATATATATATCCGCAGGCAGATCTGTTTCGCAGTTCATCAGCACGGTTTGACATCTAATTGCTTTTTAACCCAGGTTTGAAACCCGACCGAATTGGCGTCAGTCGGCGATTCAACCTCTGAGCTAGTACTTGTGTATCAAAACGGAAGATAAAACAAGTGGTATTGTCGGGCTCATTGCTACCTCGTCAAGAAAGCCTCTCATTGGTCAGAATCGAAGAATGAAAGATAGACAATATGAACGGAGTAAACATGAGATGACGTGATTTGGGTTTTGTTGAATAAACAGACGGTTAGATATCCAAAAGGTTATTGCACCGCTTCAACCAAGCCAGTCGAAGACAAGGCACAAAAAAACAAAACAAAAAAAAACCAAAAACAAACGCCTCAGGACGTTTTAGAAACATGAATGAGAGAGAGTAAGGTCTATCCATATCAATAATCACAACATGTATGAGTAGACCCCTGGGCAAATTTTACATTTTTTTATAGTCAGGATAAAATTTTGCCATTTACTGTCTATTAAGGAGTTAATCCTTTCTTTTGTTTTCTCTGACTTTCTTTCTTTTTTCTTTTTTTCTTTCTTTAATTTTATCTTATACAATATCTTATGGCATAATCTTTCTTTCTTTCTTTTTTTTCATTTTATTTCATACAATTTTTTATGGTATAATCATCTTTCCTTCCTTCCTTCCTTCCTTCCTTCCTTCCTTCCTTCCTTCCTTCCTTTTTTCTTTCTTTCAGACTATTTCATACCGTTTCTGACAGTATAATATTTATTCTTTCTTTCTTTCATTCTTTCTTTCTTTCTTTCTTTCTTTCTTTCTTTCTTTCTTTCTTTCTTTCTTTCTTTCATTTTATTCCATACAATTTCTTATGGTATAATCTTCCTTCCTTCCTTCCTTCATTCCTTCCTCCTTTCTTTCTTTCTTTCTTTCTTTCTTTCTTTCTTTCTTTCTACGACATGCAGTTTGTTACGGTAATATCTTTTTCTTTCTTGCTTTCTTTAATATTATTTCATACAGTTTCTTATGCTATAATCATCCTTCCTTCCTTCCTTCCTTCCTTCCTTCCTTCCTTCCTTCCTTTCTTTCTACGACATGCAGTTTGTTACGGTTACATATTTTTCTTTCTTTCTTTAATTTTATTTCATACAATTTCTTATGGTATAATCATCCTTCCTTCCTTCCTTCCTTCCTTCCTTCCTTCCTTCCTGCCATTTTCAATGAAACCTGCATATATATATATATATATATAGCGAAACAGGCTTGTATGTGGATGACTAATATATTATGCTCTCATTACGATTGAGCTCTCTAGAAAAGAAAATTTTAAAAACAGTTTCCACTTCTGCGATATATGCGTGACTCTTCAGAAATGAATTTAGTTCTTTTGGTGACTGGCGTCGGTAAACACTGCTTATATACAACACGTTAAAATTTCCCTTCTCTGATTCCATGCGACTCCGACTGACACCGAATCGGTCGAGTTTCTATCCCAGCCAGAAGCAAGTGGATGTGTCACTGATGAGATGTCATACAACGACCCAGGCTTGTATGTGGATGACTATATATATGTGTGTGTGTGTGTGGGGGGGTTCTTTCTATCCTTCTCTTTCACTCTTTTGGCGGGTTGGTAGCCTTATTGCCTTGCTTGGGGAAGCTACATCCCGCCGGTGAGAAAGTGGCTAGAATCGAGCTGCCAGGTCGGGACCAATCACATTACAGATTTTCCATTGGAGCCTGTCGAGAACACTGAGATGAACAGAAGGGGCGCTTGACCAAATGTGACAATAGTTGAATTACTATGAAAGTATTTATAGAAAAGTCAACTTTTCGAGAAACTAACTGAAGCCGAGATGCCAGGTCAGGACCAATAATATTATTTATTCGTTTTGGGCTTTATCCAGATTCTCTAAATATACAGAAATGTTATATCCCGGAAGGGGATAAACAGAGAAAGAATAGTGCAAGAATTAATTCTAGACACTGAGGATATATGAATAGAGATTTATTATACCTCAGTACAATAAACCAAATACACGTACACCAACGAACAGTTAACAAGAATAACAATCAAGAAGACAATGTCTCTGTATAGGACGTATGCATCCGTCTTGTGAAGAATGCTTCCGTCTAGTGACGTCTAACTCTCGTCTAAGGACGATGTCTCTCGTATAATAACGATGGCTCTCGTATAATCTCGATGACTCTCGTATAATGACGAAGACTCTCGATCACTCTGTAGTTCGTTCTAGTCCCGGTCTTTTATAACCCAGGCCATACCCATTCTTGGGTAGGACAGGATATTTCACTACAACACCTCCCCCCGAGCTAAATTCTTCATTGAATTTTGCTCAGTACTTTTTTTCTTTTGTGGTCAGGGCATAGTTGTTTAGTCTTTTTTCTTTTTCTTTTGCTTCTTCTCCTAGAGTCCTCGATTTCGAAAGAATTCTTGGTTACCTCCATCGATACATTTACCTTCGCGGGAGGTTTAATCTCGAATGTATCGTAGAGAACCTCCATAGGAATCTTAAAATCCTTATTTGTGGTTTCTACGAATCTGGGTCTTAGTTGGTGTTGGGAATCCCGCGCCTATTCGGCTATAATGGACTATTCCATTCCTATGTAAAGTAATGGTGGCATCTACGTAAGAGAGTGTGCCGAGCAGCCGATCGACAAGTCACTCGTAGACTTCCAGTGACGACCTGGAAGTACCCATTGCTCATACTACGTCTTACGACGGTTGAGACGATTAACCTTATTCTTGTATTGGATACTAATAACCTTTGTAAATACTATTTTCACGGAATACAACAATTAACCTATTCCTGTTGTTGAGTTATTTATTCTTACTCACGACATAACTGTTGGTTCGAAGACTCTCGATTACTCTATAGTTCGTTCTGGTCCCGGTCTTTTATAACCCGGGCCATACACATTCCTGGGTAGGACAGGATATTTCACTACAACAAGAAATATCACCGGACCATATGTAGTAGCAATATTGTAATCATGGACGGATGGTAGACTTATAGATATATAACATAGATTCTGGTGAGAAAATTTGTCTAGCCAGCAGGACGCAGTGAATGAATTTTATTAACATCAGACCTAGCAATGGTTTCAATATGGACTTACTGTTTCAGTGCAGCCGAAAATGTTAACTCGAGAATCAGTTTCTTAAAGGTTAGCATCAACCATTCCAATGGAAGGCAGAAAGGTGTTTCCCAGAGAAGTTTTGTTTTAGAGGCGTTAAAATTCACAAACTATCCTTTGATCCAATTAACAAAAGGGTGTAAGTCTTTTTTCTTAGTCGCCAAGCCGACCATGTCGATCTGATCAGTTTTACAATCGAGACAAGAGTAAATGTTTGTGTCATCGACATGGATACCAAGTTGAAAACTTATGTAATCAGGAAGGTCGTTCATGAAGATTAAAAACAAAGTAGATCCATGAGGGACATCTGCTTTAGTACAGAAGGATCTAGAAGAGTGGCCGTTCAAGATAATCTACATTTCACGATTTGAGAAAAAAAACTGAATCAGTTCATGAAATTCATCCGGTGACACCATGACTTTTTAACTTGTGAAGATGAGTCTTCTGCCAAACCGTGTCGGACGCTTTCGTGAGGTCCAAAGCAACAGCCCGAGTTGAACCATTCCTATTCAAAGCTTGACAGAATCGCTCTACAAAAAATCGCTAATATATAAGCAGTTGACTGAGAGAAACAAATCTAAACTTATTTATAACTGGAACTTTGTGTGTGTGTGTGTGTGTGTATGTGTGTGTGTGTGTGTGTGTGTCCGTTACCGATAGACTCCGAAACGGCTGAACCGATTATCTTGAAAATTTTCACAGTTGTACTATAAGCGTCTGCGAGTGTTCTTAGCTAGGTTTTGTGTCGAGGTACCCCCGATAAATATCGAAAATCGATAATCGAAAAAATCGGGTTATAGAAGGAGTGGTCTGATTTGAATCAATTTGATACACTCATAGACAAAAACATAAGAAACGATATTCAGAAGTTTCAATATTGCACTTCTTACAATAGTGCAGAAAATCGATAATATATAAAAGGCAAGGTGTATGTGTGTGTGTGTTTTTATCTGCCTATATGTCTGTATTTTTTTCAGCCCTTTTATTTTAGTTTTTGCTTCGGGTTTGGCTCTAAGTAGGTATAATTGTAGTTCTTAGTCTCAGCCATGATACCATTTACGTAGAGGACTTATTTAGCCTTCAAAATTCAGTTTATGACGAAAAAATTTTATCTGATATCAATACCAGGAAATCAAAATTTGACTTACATCCATTCATTTTTCTTTCAGTCTAAGGTTTCGCTTTAACTGGAAACAACTATTGCATTTTAGTATTTCGTGCCAAACTCCAAAGTGTCTGAGCTCTAGGACCATGGATTAGTTTTAAAGCTTTCATTACACCCGGGCTATACTGCTAGTAATGTATAAAAGCATTAAGCGAACTTTTATACATAAATAATTTTTTGAAAAAAAATGTTAACGGCTAGAATCTTTCAATGAAACAAAGAAAAGTATTTTCTCTTCTAAATTTAATATTCATCCATTGCCTTATCCCACGTGACACGTATTTGACCAATGAAAGCATACCTCAATTAATATACGGTCTCTTAAATTTTTGAATCATTTGTTTTTAAAGAATCTCTGAAGAAGGTTGTTAAAGTGAAACATGTTAGATTAAAGACACTTTTTTTCTACTTGTTCTTTACTTATTCCATTCATCTTGTCGGATTCCAATCCAGAAATTCAACTCATTATTATTTGTATATATATATATATATATATATATATATTATTAGTATATATATGCATTGATTAATACATACATAACATATACATATATATATATATATATATATATATATATTTATAATTTGTGTATATGTATATATATATATATATATATATATATATTATCTGTATGTATATATGTTATTCGTATATACAATATATATATATGTATGTATTTGTATATATATTGTGTATATATAAATTATTTGTATACATGCATATATATCTATCAATTTATATATATATATATGTGAATATATATATATATATATATATATATCAATCTCTCTCTCTATCTATCTATCTATCTATCTATCTGATAGATAGATAGATTTGATTAAAAACTGAATATTTACTCAAATACGAGTATCGAGTAAAAATAATGTTCATGCAAATAAATTTTATATATATATATATATATATATATATATATATATATATATATATATATATAATTTTATATACCGGATTTTTAATTATTAGTTTGGATTATGCACATTTCAGAAGAGCCGCACCAAAAACACAAGAGCGGCGAAATGTGTATAATCCAAACTAATAATTAAAAATCCGTTATGAAAAATATTAGTCTGTTAAATAAATGAATTTAACATTGAGTTCTTTCGTGTTCGTCTCTTTTGGAATTTACCCGGATTACATACCAAGTGTAGTACATATATATATATATATATATATATATATATATATATATATATATATATATATATATATATATTTTAATTCAGATACTTCAATCCAAGGGAAAAAAGCAGGAAGGTAAATTCCAAAAAACCCGATCCTAATTAATATTAAAAATTTATTTTAATATTAAAAAATGATACAGGAAGAGAGCTCCATGTAATAAAATATTACAGAGCAAATAATATATATATATATATATATATATATATATATATATAAATCTTTCTTTCTCTCTCTGTCTCTCTGTCTCTCTCTCTCTCTCTCTCTCTATCTATCTATCTATCTATATACATGCATATATATATATACATATATATATAATTTCTACGGGCGATAACGAAGATTTAATTAATATTCTATAAAGTTTTTCCATCTACTGACATTTTTACGTTTTGTAGGAATTAAAATAATTTTTATATTCCTTAACTCTTACAAAATGTTAGGAGGCTTAACGAAATATTAATTAAATCTGTCTTCTCGTCTGTAATTAATGAAAGATGTTGAAAACAAAAGGTTGCTGCAAAAGTACATCTACCGAGCGCCCATAGCTCAGAGGTAGAATCGCCGAATGTCACCAATTCGGTCGGGTTTCAATCCTGGGTAAAAAGTAATCGGATGCCTAAACGTGCTGATGATCTATGATACAGCGAAACAGACCTGTCTTCGGATGACTATATATATATAATTTGTATGTACATTATTTGTATATATATATATATATATATATATATATATATATATCAATTGCATATGTGCATGTTATTTCTTTATATATATATACAAATTTTGAAGTAATGAAAATGTCAAATGAAAGAAAAAATTATGAATTGTTTTAGAAATGTACGCAAAGGCTTTTTATTTTTAGTATTATTTTCAAGTATCTTATTTAGAATAAAATTATCGGAAATGGCCAGTAAAGTGGCTGAAAGCAGTTGGAAAATAAAAATAAAGATATGGTAAAATTTTACATTCCAAAAAGGAAACATGTAAGAATAATGGAAAATTTAATCAAATATTAATAAAATCTTCCCTATCGATTGTTTATAAGAAGCATGATTAAAAGAATCATTGCTACCCTAAATATATATATATATATATATATATATATATATATATATATATATATATATATATACAAGTATTGTTGGAATAATATTCCTTGTCCAAAGAAACATTATTTTTAAAAAGTGCTCAATACAAAAGTAGAGCTAATAATATTATTTATTCATAAATTATAACATGGATATATTACAATATCACTACAAAAGTAGCCATTTTGTTTCAACACTTTTGTGTCTTTTCAAGTGATGTGATGGTTCATAAATGAATGGTTTAAAAGTCTGAAAACGAGCGTGGCCCCTTTAATCTGGGAGGTATATACAATAATATATCCCTGATTAAAGGAGCCACGCTCGTTGTCAGGCTTTTAAACCATTCATTTAAGAGCCATTACATCACTTGACAAGGCAAAAAGTGTTGAAACAAAATGGCTACTTTTGTAGTGATATTGTAACATATCCATGTTATAATTTATATATATATATATATATATATATATTCCGGCCAGAAGCAAATGGATGTGTCTAGGCACACTGATGAGCTGTGATACAGGCTTGTATGTGGACGACTAATATATATATATATATATATATATATATATATATATATATATATATATATATTGCAAGATCGAAGTGATACAGAACCTTACCGTCTGAGAATCGCTTTTCGCGTGAAACGGCCAATCGGGTTCATGACCCCTCCTCTTTTTTTTCGGTCATGATATGCGTTTTCTTATTTGTTATTTGTTCTGACATCGAAAAATTCTCTGCTTTCTCAGTCCGTTTTCGGTCCCGTTACCTCTGTCACGTGCTCTCTCTCTCTCTCTCTCTCTCTCTCTCTCTCTCTCTCGATCTCCCTCTCTCTGCCTACTGGGTTGATGTAAAATTTTCACATGTCTTCTTTGCACACTACTAGGAAGATCTTAGAAGCGTATTGGGATTTCATTCGCTTTTTTATTTTTTATGTATGTATTTTCCTTAAGAGATATTTTCAGAGATTTGGACTTAAAGAATCGTTCATTGTAAAATATTTGAGCCAAAGTTATAAGAAAAAAATCTATCTATCTATCTATCTATTTATCTATCTATCTATCTATCTATCTATCTATCTATCTATCTATCCATCTATCTATCTCAGTCTGTTCACATCTATCTATCTATCTATCTATCTATCTATCTATCTATCTCAGTCTGTTCATATCTATCTATCTATCTATCTATCTATCTATCTGACTGTTCTCTTTTTCTCTCTCTCTCTCTCACTCCCCCCTCTCCCCCCCCCCTCTCTATATATATTTATATATATCTATATATATATATATTGCAAGATCGAAGCGATCCAGAACCTTACCGTCTGAGAATAGCTTTTTGCTGGAAACGGCCAATCAGGTTTATGATCCCTCTCTTTTTTTTCGGTCATGATATGTGTTATGTCGTGAGTAAGAATAAATAACTCAACAACAGGAATAGGTTAATTGTTGTATTCCGTGAAAATAGTATTTACAAAGGTTATTAGTATACAATACAAGAATAAGGGTTAATCGTCTCAACCGTCGTAAGACGTATTATGAGCAATGGGTACTTCCGGGTCGTCACCGGAAGTCTACGACTGACTTGTCGATCGGCTGATCGGTACACTCTCCTACGTAGATGCCACCATTACTTTACATAGTAATGGAATAGTCCATTATAGCCGAAAAGGCGCGGGCGTCCCAACAATATGTGTTTTCCTTCTTTTCAGGATTTGTTATTTGTTCTCTGCCTTCTCAGTCCGTTTTTGCTCTCGTTATTTCTGTCACCAGTTCTCCCTCTCTCTCTCAATCTCCCTCTCTCTCTCAATCTCCCTCTCTCGCTCAATCTCCCTCTCTCTCTCAATCTCCCTCTCTCTCTCAATCTCCCTCTCTCTCTCAGTCTCCCTCTCTCGCTCAATCTCCCTCTCTCTCTCAATCTCCCTCTCTCTCTCAGTCTCCCTCTCTCGCTCAATCTCCCTCTCTCGCTCAATCTCCCTCTCTCTCTCTCAATCTCCCTCTCTCGCTCAATCTCCCTCTCTCTCTCAATCTCCCTCTCTCAATCTCGCTCTCTCTCTCAATCTCCCTCTCTCTGTCTATTTGGTTGATGTAAGTTTTTCACGTGTCTTCTTTGCATACTACTAGGATGACTTAAAAGTGTATTGGGATTTAATTCGCTTTTTTTTATTGCTTATGTATGTATTGTGGGATCTTCCCCTTTTGTATATGATAATGGACTCGACTGAATGTACATATAATCCTGTCATAAAGAGAACAGTGATTTGAAATCACAGTTGTAGTTGCAGTTTACATTGGAGAGTAATCGTAGAGATCCGTTACAGTTATCGAAGAGTTCCGACAGATACCGAAGTTACCCAGAGACGAGACTAGCTCTGAGCTCCACTCAGCTAGAATAAGTTACCCGGACATACTATTTCACTTCAAGATTTGTTTATATTTATTTCTACTTATAGTATTCCTGAATTGACTAACCGGCGTTCCAGTTTGTATATTACGTTCAATATAACCTACTTTTTCTGTCTCCATATCTTTTTTTTGTTGTTTATTATTTTGGCGGTTTCTCACACGGAATCCACAACATTATGTATTTTACTTAAGAAAATATATTTTCATAGATTTGGACTTAAAAAATCGTTCATTATAAAATATTTGAGCCAAAGATATAAGAAAAAATCTATCTATCTATCTATCTATCTATCTATCTATCTATCACCGTCTATTCATATCTATCTATCTATCTATCTATCTATCTATCAGTTCACATCTATCTATCTATCTATCTATCTATCTATAACTGTCTATTCATATCTATCTATCTATCTATCTATCTATCTATCTATCAGTTCACATCTATCTATCTATCTATCTATCTATCTATCTATCTATCTATTTATAACTGTCTATTCATATCTATCTATCTATCTATCTATCTATCTATCTATCAGTTCATCTATCTATCTATCTATCTATCTATCTATCTATCTATAACTGTCTATTCATATCTATCTATCTATCTATCTATCTATCTATCTATCTATCTATCTATCTATCACCGTCTATTCATATCTATCTATCTATCTATCTATCTATCTATCTATCTATCTATCTATCTATCTCCGTCTATTCATATCTATCTATCTATCTATCTATCTATCTATCTATCTATAACTGTCTATTCATATCTATCTATCTATCTATCTATCTATCTATCTATCTATCTATCTATCTATCTGTTCACATCTATCTATCTATCTATAACTGTCTATTCATATCTATCTATCTATCTATCTATCTATCTATCTATCTATCTATCAGTTCACATCTATCTATCTATCTATCTATCTATCTATCTATCTATCTATCTATCTATCTTGCTAGATTGTGATGATGCTTAGTGTCAAAATTGTTGTTTTTTCAGGGGTTTTACTGTTTTTACTGTTAGAAAGGCATTTGGGGCTAGCAAGTTTTTGTCATTAAGTGCTAAACATAGAGATAGTGTTAACAGAGTTAATGTGGAGAAGTTTGTCAATTAACTGAGCAGATTCATGCCGAATTCGAAGCTTCGTAAAGGTATTATTTTGATGTTTTCACTGTTCAGAGATTTTTGTTTCTGCTGCTGCAGCTTCCCGATTTTTTTTTATTTATATGAAGCCTGATGTCAACACAATAGAAAAAAACAATTAACAACCTACAGACACTACAGCACACTAAAAAGAGATCAGCTCCATTAAAAAGCAATTGGCCATCTGAAGAAGCATTCACATACAAAGATATTAAATTAGACCAAGCCCCATACAAATAGGAAAAAATCGTCAAACAAAAGCCCTGAAGAGTAAAGACAACGCAATAATGCTTTAATGAAACTTCAAAGTCTGCATTATTTCGGTTTCTTTCTGACTGTCTGTCTGTCTGTCTGTCTGTCTGTCTGTCTCTCTCTCTCTCTCTCTCTCTCTATATATATATATATATATATATATACTAGCATCATAGCCCGGCGTTGCCCGTGCAACTCAGAACATTTTAGTAGTAGTAGAAGATGACACGTTTTATTTTACATATTTTGTTTTTGTTTGAAAAAAAAACAAGTTTTTCTTTTTAAATATTTTTTTGTTTCAAAATTACGGCGAAAAAATATTCACATTTTTTTGTTGACCAAATGACTTTTTAAAACGTCGCAATAAAAATTAAATATAAACGTTTATTTTTTTATTTCCATTTTTTTAATAAAAATATTTTAGTCGCGTTTGACACGTGATTTGATTTCTGTGACTTAAAACGTCGGAATAAAAATTAAATATAAAGGCTCATTTTTTTTAATAAAAAAATATTTTAGTCGTGTTTGACACGTGTGATTTGATTTCTGTGACGTAATTCAGCAACCATCTTAGATCTTAGATGTTTTACGGAGCAAATGTAAACAATCGTGTCCATTGGCCAAAAAGTACAAAAGGGAAAATTGCTGAACTTAAACTCAAAAAGTATGTGTCGACCTGGCTTCCCTGCAGATATGTTTCCCTAGAAAGTATGAATGGCGTAGCTTAAAAAATGTAGGCGTGCATAGGGAACAGTTACACACAGACTCACAGTTTGCCTTTATATATATATATATATATATATAGGAAAGAAAAGAATATTAATAAAAAGTTTTGAATTTAAAAATGTACTTTTTTTGGACAGTATTTGTTTATTTTTATAATAATAAAAATAATAATAATAATAATAATAATAATAATAAACAAATACTGTCCAAAAAAAGTACATTTTTAAATTCAAAACTTTTTATTAATATTCTTTTCTTTCCTATACATATTAAGACAGTATACGTGGATCATCACTATGTTATATATATATATATATATATATATACGATTACTCTCCTGAACAAGCTTCCCTTTGTCTATTCTACAAATATTTTCATGGCTTCTGCTCCGACGTGCTTATCTCACTGATACACATGAGCAACCAAACTGGCAACAAGGTCCCACCTTTTTACAGTTAAATCAACCAAATGCAGCCATCACTTCTACTCCACCATCTTCTTTTCTCGCAATTCCCGCCGGTAGAACTCCCTTTCCGTATATTTGCTTTCCTGACGGCTACAATATCCAAGAATTTAAATGCAACGTCAATTCCTATCTCTTATCCACTTGACTCCATTCTTTCCCTTGTCTTTTTCCCATCACCCCGTTTATCTTGTTCTTTTCCTTTCTCACTCTATCATCGCAACTGTCTTCACACCGATATTCCCATTTTTCTCATTCCTTTTCCCCAACACCCCATGTAACTTGGTTCGTCTTTCTCTTTGCTCTCCTCCTGCCTAAACGTTCACTCTTCTCTTATGTAGCCCCCTGCGCACCAGTGGCGGTACATCCTTACTTGAGATGAAACGATTAAAAAGAAAAAAAAAAGAAAAAAAAGAAAAAACAATGTTTATAAAAAACGGGGTGGTTTGAGCTCAAGGATCATTGACGCCCTTGAAGCTTTCAGAACATGAAAAATTGGTTAACCAAATGACGGATGATGGTACAGCAAACCAACCCAAGAATTTGCAGTGGAAATAGAATCAAATCTTTGAGTCGAAGTTATGAAGAAAAAAAATATATATGCTGTCAAAATTGTAAGATCAATTCACTGCAAGTGGAAAACGAAGCATATATTTTCTAAACAATATGCAAAAATCCTGTCGACTAATTCTGCTTCTCAGCAAATGATCACGAAAATGGCGGCTGATTAATGAGAGGCCAAGTAACTCGTAAGGGACAAATGAGAATAAACAGCGAAGCAAATGAAATATTTGGCTTATTTATAAAAGGGATAAGGATATGAAAATATGCCCACCTTTTAGAAAATAAAGTCGATTGTTTAAAATAAAGATAAAAAAAAATGGTACGTTAATTGAAGATCTGATAGGATTTCAATAAAAATCAGAGAGAGAAAGAGAGAGAGAGAGAGAGAGAGAGAGAGAGAAATTTTTAGATAAATAATGCGTCCAACAACGTATGTGTGCAAAAGTGTTCATGCGCATTGAATACACGTTATCTGCACTCTGTTGAGATATTCAATGATATGTATATTATATAATGCTAGAACGGAAGGAAGAGCAACATGACGTCACTCTTAAGATAAAAGAAAATACAGGAAGCTGGAAAATAACTGAAAGCCAAAATTATATAGATTTTGATTTAATCATTAGAAAATGTTGCATGACACACACACACATACACACACACACATATATATATATGTATATATATATAATGCGCATATATATTTATATCGTTTATTCAGTAATGAATTTGAACACCCTCCGCTACTGGCGTATGTTACATTGTATATAACACGCAAAAGTCCGCCTTCTCAGTGGTAGAATCGCCGACTGATGTCAATTCGGTGGGTTTCAATTCTGGCTAGAAGCAATCGGATGTCTAACCGTACTGATGAGCTGTGATACTGCGAAACAGATCTGTCTGCGGATGACTATACACACACACAAACACACACACACACACACACACACACATACATATATATATATATATACGCAAGTATAGGTTAGGTATGGATGGAATAAAATTTCGTATCCAAAGAAACACTGTTCTTCAAAAAGTGCTCATTATAGTAAAGCGAATAATATTTACTTAGAATTTATTTATAACATAAATATGTTATAATATCACTACAAAAGTAGCCATTTTGTTTCGACACTATCCGTGTCTTATCAAGTGATAAAGTTTATTTCACGATGGAGAGGTTTAAAAGGTTCAAGACGAGCCAAACCCCCTTAATCAGGGAGACATCGTTACATAGAACAAGTATTTAAATTGATAAGCGACAAACGGTCGCCACTCATAACTAAAATGCTATTATTAAAATTTTCAAAGCGAATAAATTAAATTGTCAAAAAATAAATATGGATAAAAGCAACTAAAATTCTAGGAAACGACATGTATTTTAGTGAGAATATTACAGTCTGGCTGTAGATATAAAATATAAATACAGAATATTATAATATCATTTAATAATTCTGCTTGTTCCTTCCTTAGTTAGTTACTTAGTTTCTCTGTCCGTTACGCCACTGAAGAAAGATAACAAACTTACTCTCTACACAAGCTTTTTCTTCTCTATCTTTTTATAAAACGCTACTCTCCTCAGCCTTTCTGTCACCTTTGCTAAACAGAAGGGTAAAGTGTGAGAGGTAGGAGGAGAGAGCCTATAGCATTACCGTAGCACTAGCAGCTTAAACTGGTGGTTGTAGCAGTAATTCTGTGTGTATATGTGTACAATATAGTAAAAATAGGTAGGTTTGTTGTCGTATCCCGCGACCTAATAACGAAATTTCTGGCCTCTACACTCTTGGCCATTACTCAGGTGGTCTTTTCTGTTTACAATGGACATTTTTCAGTAAAAAAAAAAATTCCCTTTCAAAATCTCTCACAAAATAGCGTATAGTTTGTTTAAGGTCTGTGCATACGCCGCTTATAATATAAGATAACAGTAAAGTAGCTTCTATGGACATTACTTTTATAGATATTTTAATAAAATTATACTGTTATCGTTATTTTATTATCCAATACCTTTATGTTTGAAGACGTTACTATCATTTGTAGTATGACAAAGTAAAATTATTCTTCTATGGAGATTCCACGGGTTCCGCTCGTACGAAATTCTTGTTTTTAATTTGAAATAGTTAATATTTTAAATAGCTCACTGCACAGTTTCACAGCTCATCAGTACGATAAGACAACCGATTGCTCCTACGCTTGGTGGAGGAAGGCGGATTTTAGCTACAAAAACAGAGATTTCAAATGAAACATTGCATGCATCCCACGAGATTAAGAACAAGCGTTTCTGTTCATGATAAGATTGTTTGAATCTGCCAAAATTCATCTTCTTCTTTTATGTGCCCTGTCCTTTCAGGACATAGACAATCATGGCTTTTCCCCTCTCCCTATCTCTGGTGGCTCTTAGCACGCTTTCTCCTGCTACACCACGTCACCCTCGTTCCGTCATCCAAATATGTTATCCTCTGTTTTCCCTGTCTCTTTTTCCCTCTATCTGGCCTGTTAGTATCAGGTTCTCCAAGCCCACCTTCCTCATTGCATGTCTCAGAAACTTTAGCTGTCTCTTCCTGATGCTCAGTATTAATTTCCTTTTCGTTTCCATCATTTCCAAAACCTCATCATTGCTCACATGCTCGGTCCATGATATCCACAGCATCCTTCTGTAGAACAACATTTCAGCTGCTTCAAGTCCTTCCTTCATCTTCGAAGATATTGTCCAACATTCACTGTTGTATTGAGGAACCAACATCACATCCAGTACTCTCTTTTATTTTTCTAGCAAGATTTTCCTGTTTCTTAATACTTTACTCAGCTTCTGGAATGCTTCCTTCGTCATGCCAATTCGCCATCGGATCTCAGTGCCGCACTTTTCGACTGCGATTAGAACACTTCCCAGGTATTTAAATTTTTATCCCCAACCTTTATTTGGCATTTTGGTTTGCCCTTTTTGCTGATGACAATGCATTCGGTTTTCTTGCAGTTTATCTGTAGTCCTTGCTGATGCATCCAAAATCATTTGCCAATTCCAGATGGATGGCAACATGTATGATTCCAAATGCTTCCAAGTGATTCCTTAACGTTGTTTTTTTTTTATGAAATTCAGCTTTCAAAATGACCTCAAACATTTCAGTAATGTGCGTTGTGGTACAGTGGATATCGGCTCGGAACGAGAAACCGGAGAGCCGAGTTCGAATTCCAGTAGAATCCATTGTATTCACTTACGCGCAAATACCCTTGGGAAAGGTATTAATCCGTCTCTTCTTTCCAGTTATGGGTTAAATAACAGGACAGATTGGGTTCTGTAGCCTTGGTCGGCAACCAGTCTACCGCAGAAAGCAATGGCAACCTACTGTGGGATAATCTTCTGCCCAGTCAGTCATGTCTCTTTCGAGACATGATCGCCCAAGCGTGTATCACGTATGGCACTTAACTGACTGATACTGTGCAAATGAGATTATGAATTTCTTTTCCATTTCTTTTTATTACTATAAGAACATGTATGGTTCCAATATGCCAACTACAAATCGGAGAAACTAAACTAAAACAAGTAAAAATATTCAAATGTCTGGGAAGTATTTTGACAGAGGATAGAAAGTGCGATACGGAGATCCAAAGACGCATTGGCATGGCCAAAGTCGCATTTCGGAAGCTATCCAAAATACTGAAAGACAGGAAAATCTCACAAGAAACAAAGGAAAGAGTGCTGGATTTTTATGTGATATCTCTCCTACTTTATGGTAGTGAATGCTGGACGATCTCATCAAGGATGAAGGAGAAAATTAAGGCAGAAGAAAAGTGGTTTTACAGGAGGATGCTGAGGATACCATGGACGGAGTATGTGAGCAACGATGAACTGTTGAAGAGGATGTAAACGAGAAGAAAACTCAACATCAGGAAGAGACAAATGAGGTTCCTAGGACACGTAATGAGGAAGGAGAGCCTAGAGAACTTAATACTCACAGGTTGGATAAAGAGAAGAAGAGACAGGGGAAAGCAGCGCGAGACGTACTTGTTAGGTCTGAGCAAATGGATGGCGGAACGGGGCTTGGAAGAGATACCAAAAGAAAAAATATTGAGAGCGACAAGAGACAGGGCCAAGTAGAAGTTCATGATCATCTACGTCCTGAAGGGACACGGCACACGAAGAAGAAATAAATCTAAAAGACATGTCTGAGTAGCTAATCAGTATTGAGAAGAGGTGAATTCATACATAAGAGTTTGATAAACAAATAACAAATTAAAATGCGGATATGAAGTGGGGGATCAATTTATCATTATAATTAATATATAAACTGATCCCTCATTTTATGACCATGCTAGTTTCTATCCATTTAGATTTTAGATTTATGGGCTTGAGCAAATGGATGTCGGAGCAGGGTTTGGTAGAGATACCAAGAGGAAAAAGAGCGACAAGAGAGAGGGCCAAGTGGAAGTCTATGATTGCCTACGTCCTGAAGGGACACGGCACACAAAGAAGAAGAAATAAATCTAGAAGACATGCCTGAGTAGCTAATCAGTATTGAGAAGAGGTGGATTCATACATAAGAGTTTGATAAACAAATAACAAATTAAAATGCGGATATGAAGTGGGGGATTAATTCACCATTATAATCAATAGATAAACTGATCTCCCACTTTCTAACAAGGCTAATTTCTAACCATTTATATTTTGCAATAATGGGATTGAGCAAATGGATGGCAGATTGGGGTTTAGAGGAGATACAACGAGGAAAAATATTGAGAGCGACAAGAGACAGAGCCAAGTAGAAGTCCATGGTCGCCTACGTCCTGAAAGGACACGGCACATGAAGAAGAAGATGGTTTCAAATTCTCATAAAATATTCTCATTAGAAACCAAGAAAAGAACTCTTATGTAATATCAGTTCTTCTATACGGCAGTGAATGTTGGACAGTCTCATCACAGATGAAGAAGAGACTTGAAACAGAAATATGGCTCTACAGAAGGCTGCTGAGAATAACATGAGAATAATTTATGCTTGATTTTGAAAAAGAAAATTAATTTTATTCAATTACAAAGAATGTTCCTGATATTATCTTTTTTTTGTCTCCATCATGCTATGTAAAGGGTAGGTAGAATAAATTCAGGTCTATCATAGACAATATACAATATAACTCAAAAAACATATGTATTGTGCTACAGTAAATGTTTTGAAAAGGGAGTTAAATCAATCTTATTGAGTGCTAAGAATGTATGCTTATCAGTAAAATTAACAGCCCAACATGCAAATTACAAATTGAAAATGCCGAATCAAGCAAGTACAAAAATTAAAATATCCAGGAAGTGTTTTAACAGAAAACCAAAAATGTAACATTGAAATTTGAAGGTGCATTGGAATAACAAAAGATGCCTTCCAAAAGCTAAACAAGATATTAAGAAACAGGAAAGTTTTATTAGAAAATGGAGATGTCAAAATCAACAGGTACTGAAATTTATATGTCTAGGAAGTGTTATAACACAATGGAAAATGTAACATAGAAATCCAAAGGTGCATTGGAATAGCAAAAGATGCCTTTCAAAAGCTAAACAAGATATTAAGAAACAGGAAAGTTTTATTAGAAAATGGAGATGTCAAAATCAACAGGTACTGAAATTTATATGTCTAGGAAGTGTTATAACACAATAGAAAATGTAACATAGAAATCCAAAGGTGCATTGGAATAGCAAAAGATGCCTTTCAAAAGCTAAACAAGATATTAAGAAACAGGAAAGTTTTATTAGAAAATGGAGATGTCAAAATCAACAGGTACTGAAATTTATATGTCTAGGAAGTTTTATAACACAATGGAAAATGTAACATAGAAATCCAAAGGTGCATTGGAATAGCAAAAGATGCCTTTCAAAAGCTAAACAAGATATTAAGAAACAGGAAAGTTTTATTAGAAAATGGAGATGTCAAAATCAACAGGTACTGAAATTTATATGTCTAGGAAGTGTTATAACACAATAGAAAATGTAACATAGAAATCCAAAGGTGCATTGGAATAGCAAAAGATGCCTTTCAAAAGCTAAACAAGATATTAAGAAACAGGAAAGTTTTATTAGAAAATGGAGATGTCAAAATCAACAGGTACTGAAATTTATATGTCTAGGAAGTTTTATAACACAATGGAAAATGTAACATAGAAATCCAAAGGTGCATTGGAATAGCAAAAGATGCCTTTCAAAAGCTAAACAAGATATTAAGAAACAGGAAAGTTTTATTAGAAAATGGAGATGTCAAAATCAACAGGTACTGAAATTTATATGTCTAGGAAGTGTTATAACACAATGGAAAATGTAACATAGAAATCCAAAGGTGCATTGGAATAGCAAAAGATGCCTTTCAAAAGCTAAACAAGATATTAAGAAACAGGAAAGTTTTATTAGAAAATGGAGATGTCAAAATCAACAGGTACTGAAATTTATGTCTAGGAAGTGTTATAACACAATGGAAAATGTGACATAGAAATCCAAAGGTGCATTGGAATAGCAAAAGATGCCTTTTAAAAGCTAAACAACGTATTAAGACATAGTGAAATCTCATTAGAACCAAAGAAAGGAACCCTTATATAATATCAGTCTTCCTATCAGACAGTTTTATCACAGATGAAGAAGAGACTTGAGGCAACAGAAATATGGCTCTACAGAAGGATGCTGAGAAAAACATGAGAATAATTTATGCTTGATTTTGAAAAAAAGAAAATTAATTTTATTCAATTACAAAGAATGATCCTGATATTACCTTTTTTGTCTCCATCATGCTATGTAAAGGGTAGGTAGAATAAATTCAGGTCTATAACAGACAATATACAATATAACTTAAAATAAATATGTATTCTGCTGCTGTTAATATTTTGAAAAAGGAATTAAATCAATCATATTGAGTGCCAAGAATGTATGCTTATTAGTAAAATTAACAGCCCAACTACAAAAATTAAAATATCGAGGAAGTGTTTTACCAGAAAACCAAAAATGTAACATTGAAATTTGGAAGTGCATTGGAATAGTGAAAGATGCCTTGTTAAAGTTAAGTAAAGTATTAAGAAACTAGAAAATCATGTTAGAAACAAAGAAAAGAGTACTGCATTGCTATGTAATGTTGGACAACCTTATCACAAATGAAGAAGAGACTTGAGCCAATAGGAAATATCGTTCTACAGAAGGTTGCTGTGAATATGGATGGAAGATCTAAACTTATATATAAATGGAACTTTGTCTGTGTGTGTGTGTGTGTCTGTGTGTATGTCCGTTACCTATAGACTCCGAAACGGCTGAACCGATTTTCTTGGAAATTTACACAGTTGTACTATAAGCGTTTGCGAGTGTTCTTCGCTAGGTTTTGTTTCGAGGCATCCCTGATAAATATCGAAAATCGATAATCGAAAAAATCGGTTTATAGAAGGAGTGGTCCGATTTTAATCAAATTTGATACACTCATAGACAAAGACATAAGAAACGATATTCAGAAGTTTCAAGGTTGCAGTTCTTACAATAGTGCAGAAAATCGATAATATATATATATAAAAGGCAAGATGTTTGTGTGTGTATCTGTTTATCTGTCTGTATGTCCTTTATACAAATCCAAAATTTTTATCCGATTCTCACCAAACTTCACACAAATATTCTTTAGGCTGAGTCAGAGCTCCAGGGCCATGGATTAGTTTTAAAGTTTTCATTACACCCGAGCAACGCCGGGATATACTGCTAGTATTAGAATAATGGAAACAAAAAGGATGTTTAACATCAGAGAGGTAGAGGAAATTTCTAGTGCACATCATGAGGACGAAAACATCACATGACATAGTAATGGCAAGAGGGACTGATGAAAGCAACACAACCTACCCAACAAAATTGTGCAAATAGTTTGCAGAACTTGGATTAGTAGAAAAGATAGCAAAAAGTCAAATTTTACTGACCGCTACAAAAGACAGGGAATTGTAGCCATGTTATCACGTTCTGAAGAGTGACAACACATAGAAGAATAATGAATTTGTGTAAACGGTTGATAAAACATGGATTAACAGAGATAGCAAAAAGCCAAATAACTTCACTGCAAAGGACAGGAAATTGTGGAGAGTCATAATCAACATTATTGGGTGCCAAGAATGTATAGTTATCACTAAAAGGAACAGCCCAATATGAAAATTACAAATTAGAAACTCCAAAATCAAGCAAAGATAGACTAAACTATTGCCCGGCTCACACTCTACCCACGTCTGTTGAACAGATGAAGAGGCTCATCCCTTGTTCCCTGTTTAGGATGTGATTTGCGGCTTTCTCTTTTCCAATCTTTTCACTCTTACGTAGCCCCGTGAATATCAATGGCATTACCGCCTTGCTCGGGGTGATATGATTAAAAAAAAATCACAAAAATTGAAATATCGAAAAGTGTTTTAACAGAAAAACCGAAAATGTAACAGTGAAAGATGCCTTCAAAAAGTTAAGTAAAGTATTAAGAAACTAGAAAATCGTGTTAAAAAAGAAAAGAAAAGAAAAAGAGTACTGGACTGTTATGTAATATTGGTCTTCCTATATATTATAGAAGTAAACGTTGGACAATATTTGACAGCGAAATAGGCCTTCTAAAGTCTAAGCAATGCATTTAAAAAGAGGAAAATTTCGTTATAAACACGAAAAGGGGTACTGAAGTGTTCTAGAACATCAATTTTCTTATATGGCAGTCAATGCTAGAAAATCTTCTAACGAATGAAGAAGAGACTCGATGCAACATAAATGTGGTTCTACAGAAGGATGCTGAGAATACCATGGACCGAACATAAGGGCAATTATAAAGTTTTAAAGAAAATAGAAACAGAATGAAAATTCATACTTATCATCAAAAATAGAAAGTTTACAAATACCTTTGGAATATGTATTAATCCGTCTCTTCCCTCCAGTTATGGGTTAAACAATAGGACAGATTGGGTTCTATAATCTTTGGTGGCAACCAGTCTACCGCAGAAAGCAATGACAATCTACTGCGGGATAATTATCTGCCCAGTCAATCATGTCTCTTTGGAGACATGATCGCCCAAGCGCGTATCACGTATGGCAATTAACTGACTGGATAAGGATAATAGTTGGAAAACTAAGTAAAGCTTCTACTGGGCAAAAAGTGGGGGATCAGTTTTCTATTGTTATTAAGTAATAAACTGATACCCCACTAATTACTACTTATTAATACAATCCGTCTCTTCTCCCTTCAGCTATAGTTTAAAGAGCAGGATAGAAAATCTTCTGCCCGGGTCAGTCATGTCTCTTTCGAGACATGATCACCCAAAGCGTGTATCACGTATGGCATTTAACGGACTGAAAGAAGATAATAGTTGGAATCATGAGTAAAACTTCTACTAGGCAAAAAATTGAGGGATCATTTTTCTATTGTTATTAAGTAATAAACTGATCCCCCCACTAATTACTACTTAATAATACAATCCGTCTCTTCTCCCTTCAGCTATAGTTTAAAGAGCACGATAGAAAATCTCCGGCCCAGTCAGTCATGTTTCTTTCAAGACATGAGTGCCCAAAGCGTGTATCGTGATATGGCAATTAACTGTCTGAATGAAGATAATAGTTGGAAACATAAGTAAATCTTCTACTGGGAAAAAGTGGCGGATCAGTTTTCTATTATTATAGAAAATCTTCCGCCAAGTCAATGATGTCTCCTTCGAGACATGATCATCCAAAGCGTGTATCACGTATGGTACTTAACTGACTGACTATTAGACCAAACCAAAACTCTGGAAGAACTTGAAGGGTGAATGTAATAAATTAGGTCTTCCATCCGACAAGCGGTCCTGGGGAAATCTGGGTGGTTTGAAAAACTGGTAATGAAATCCGGTGCCCATAATGAATTTTAGATAAAATCTTACGTTAAACCCGTTTCTCACGTAAAGGCAATCTGTGAGTCTGTGTAACTATAAGCTGTGCACGCCTACATTTTTTAAGCTAGGCATTCAAACTTTCTAGGAACACATATCTACAGGGAAGCCAGGTCGACACATACATTTTGAGTTTAAGTTCAACAAATTTTCCCTTTCGCACTTTTTGGCCAATAGAGGCGATTTTTTACATTTGCTCCGTAAAACATCTAATATCTAAGATGGTTGCCAGATTACGTCACACATATCAAATCACACGTGTGAAACGCTACTAGAAAAAAAAAAGAGCCTTTATATTTAATTTTTATTCCGACGTTTTAAAAATTAATTTGGTCAACAAAAAAATGTGAAAAATTTTCCCCATAATTCTGAAACAAAAAAAATATTTTAAAAAAGTGTTTTTCAAACAAAAAACAAAATATGTAAAAAAAAGAAAAGAAAAAAAAACAATGCCAACGGTTAATTTAATTTTTTTTAGATTTAATATTTCATACTTCAGAAAAAAAAATTAAAAAATATTTCGCTAAATATTCAATGCAGAAAATCAACTGTCTGTAATTCGTGTGGCATTAATGTAACTTTTACCTCTAAAATGAAATGTATATATTTTTAAATATTCTTCGAAGATTTCTGAACTGAGAGCGTAATAGTTTTTATATTTCTAATTTCAGTAAAACAAAATAATTAATTTTAATTTTTATGTTAAATTCATTTAGTCAACAAAAAAATGTAAATATTTTCCCCGTAAATTTGAAACAAAAACAAACGCAATGTTGTTTACACAAAACATCAAATCACGTTTACGCAAAGCAAAAGAAAATAGATTTTTTAATGTAATGTTTGAACAATTTTTAAACATCAATTTTTTTATATAATTATGATTTTATATAATCGAGTCTTACTATTAAAACGTTCTGAGTTGCACGGGCAACGCCGGGCTATGATGCTAGTAGTTAATAAATGTTAAGTCTTTAAAATGAGGAGTTACTTTTCAATCAACCTGTAGAAAAAGATGGATGGAGGGATGGATGGATGGAGGGATGGAGGCTGTGAAAATGCAAAAGAAGAAGTATTTCTTGATGAAAATTATTTTGATGAGCAATTGACAAAATGAAGTTTGTCAGCCAAAAAAGCAAAGATCGATTGATCGTCAACATCAAAAACGCGAACAACATTCATTGATCATGAATGTATTTTGTTTTGTGTACTGTGAAGTTTCATATCTATCTATCTATCTATCTATCTATCTATCTATCTATCTATCTATCTATCTATCTATCTATATCAGTCTGCTAATATCTATCTATCTATCTATCTATCTATTTCAGTCTGTTAATATCTATTTATCTATCTATCTAAGTCTGGTAATATCTATCTATCTATATTTCTCTTTCAGTCTGTTCATATCTATCTATCTCAGCCTGCTCTATCTATCTATCTATCTATCTATCTATCTATCTATCTATCTATCTATCTATCTAGTTCTATCTCATCCTCTCTATCTATCTATCTATCTATCTATCTATCTATCTATCTATCTCAGCCTGCTTCTATCTATCTATCTATCTATCAATCTATCTATCTATCTATCTATCTATCTCAGCCTGCTTCTATCTATCTATCTATCTATCTATCTATCTATCTATCTATCTATCTATCTATCTATCTCAGCCTGCTTCTATCTATCTATCTATCTATCTATCTATCTATCTATCTATCTATCTAGTCTGTCTAGTCTATCTATCTATCTATCTATCTATCTATCTATCTATCTATCTATCTATCTATGTAAATGCGTTTATATATAGCTAATCCCTTTTATTTCATGCCAATCTTTTTTTTCTTTCCCACCCTCTTTCTATTAGGATTTCTCTTTCGACATTTATTTACTCAATCCTGATAGGAATCGTCATTTGTGAATTATTTTCGCCTCTTATTTCAGAAAATAAAATTATTTCTTAAATTGGTAATTTCCGTTATGGCGGCAAATTCCGCCCCGCAAAGGAATTGCTTCTCACGCAATTTCACCGGTTAACACTCGTTGCCACTAATACTTTAAGTACGACAAAAAACGACAAATAAATCTTCTATACCATATACTAAGATACGTATGCTTGTCTTTATAATATCTAGAACAAAACGCACACACACACGTATATATATATATATATATATATCAGTCAGTTAAGTGCCAAACGTGATACACGCTTTGGGCGATCATGTCTCGAAAGAGACATGACTGACTGGACAGAAGATTATCCCACAGTAAATTGCCATTGCTTTCTGCGGTAGACTCGTTGCCAGCTAAGGCTACAGAACCCAATCTGCCCTACTATTTAATCCATGACTGTAGGGAATTGACGAATTAATACCTTTCTCAAGGGTATTTGTGCGTAAGTGAATGCAAGGAATTCAACTGGAATTCGAACTCGGCTCCCCGATTTCTCGTTCCGAGCCGATAACCACTGTACTACAAATCATTGAAATGGATGATTGAAAAGTAACTTCCTATTTTATGGTGATTTTCTAAGCGCAGCTTAGATGTGGCACAAGGCCGAAAGTAAGGGACACCCAGTGAGGATAGAACTCACAACTCAATCGTAATGAGACAGGCCTGCTAACCATTACACCACCTCGAGGTGCCTAAAATCCTATTTTATAAATGAGTATCCAGTCAGAACTAAAGTTCCTTGTTCATGCAGGAGGGCTTGGAGAACCTGATACTAACAGGCTAGATAGAGGGAAAAAGAGACTGGGAAAGCAGCGGATAACATATTTAAAGGGCCTGAGCAGGTGGATAACGGAACGGGTGCTGCGAGATGTTACAGGAGAAAGTGTGCTAAAAGCCACCAGGGATAGGTAGACGTGGAAGGCCATGATCGCCTACGTCCTGAAAGAAGATTGTACATAGAGGAAGAAGACCCAGTCAGGAGTCCTGACTTAACACCTTGTGACTTTTTCTTTTACGGTTGTTTAATAGAGCAAGTTTCAGTCAGTTAAGTGGCATGCGCGATACATGCTTGGGCGATCATGTCTCGAAAGAGACGTGACCGACTGGGCAGAAGATTATCCCGCAGTAGGTTGCCATTGCTTTATGCGGTAGACTGGTTGCCGATTAAGGCTATAGAACCCAATCTGTCCTATTATTTAACCCATAACTGGAGGGAAGAGACGGATTAATACCTTTTCCAAGGGTATTTGCGCGTAAGTGAATGCAAGGGATTCAACTGGAATTCGAACTCGGTTCCCCGATTTCTCGTTCCGAGCCGATATCCACTGCGCCACAACGCACATATTCCAAAACAAGACTGGAGGAATTTGAAAGGCGAATACAAGAAGTTATGTTTTTCATCACATAAGAGTTCCCGTGAAATCAGTCAGTTAAATGCCATACGTGATAAACGCTTGGGCGATCATGTCTCTTTCGAGACATGACTGACTAGGCAGAAGATATTCTATCGTGCTCTTTAAACTATAGCAGAAGGGAGAAGAGACGGATTGTATTAATCAGTACTAATTACTGGGGGATCAGTTTATTACTTAACAACAATAGAAAACGGATCCCCCACTTTTTCCAGTAGAAGATTTACTTATGTTTCCAACTATTATTTTCATTCAGTCAGTTAAATGCTATACGTGATAAACGCTTGGGCGATCATGTCTCGAAAGAGACATGGCTGACTAGGCAGAAGATATTTTCGCACTAGTTTGACATTACTTTCTGCGGTAGACTGGTTACCAAGCCAAGGCTACAGAACTCAATCTATCCTGCTATTTAACCCATAGCTGGAGGGAGAAAAGACTGAGTAGTAACTTTCGTAATGTTATTTGCGCGTAAGTGATTGTAGTCGGCGGGAAAAGCATGATGACGCGAGTAAGTTACACTTGCGAGCCAAATAAGCATCACACACCTGAAAACTCCATTTCCAGAATGAATATCTGGAAGTTTACAGAAGTCATCGGGAAATACGGGATTCTAGAGGCGGAGTGGTGGTGGCGGTGGCGGGGGGGGCGGTCGTTGTTGGCTCTGAGTGATGCCCGTGAAGTATTTTTACGATGACCAACAGCGCGCTGATCATGTCCCCGTATAAAATGAGAAGATTAACTGCTCGAAATATGTCAGTGAATTTATGGTCAACTCAGGAACGGCAAATATTGATTTTCCGTCTAAACTGTCGTTCGTTGGAAACAATTTGCTAATTTCGCATAACGTCCCCTCCCCAGCACCCGCGCCCACAACCGACTTCTCGCCTTCACCTCCCCCACTCGCGTTCCACCAACCCGCGTCTGAATCTTTCCCCCAACTTCGGTAGTTGCATCTTTATTTCATATGTGAATGGCAAATATTTGTGGGAAGGTGATGTGTCTATAGTCTATCGTGTCTATCTATCTATCTATCTATCTATCTATCTATATATATATATATATATATATATATATATATATATAAAATCAGGTTATGTTGTATCTGGGTGGTGTGAATGTGTATACGAATGAGTGTGTTCGGCTGAATGGTTAGATATACGAAATTATGTGTGTTTTGGAAAAAGTACGTGCGTATGTGTGTATGTATGTGTGTGTGAGCATGTACGTGCAGTTGAATATGTGTGATGTGTTCTTACGTCTTAATTGTTTCCTGTGTATGTATGTGTGTTTGTGTCCATGGAGATGTGTCCGTAAGCGAATGAACATATGCGTATATGTATGTGTGGTTTTAATATATGTGATGAATGTGTATACATTTCTTTGTGAAGATTTCTCTCTCTCTCTCTCTCTCTCTCTCTCTCTCTCTCTCTCTCTGTGTATGTGTGTGTGTGTGTGTGCGTGTGTGTGTATGAGTCTGTGTCATTATGCATGTATGTTTATTCCCATGTGTGTGGTTTCGGCATTTGTGCTGTTCTTGTGTATTTTCGTGTTTCCGTGTGTCCGTGTCGGGGCTTGGCTACTTATTCAGAAAAATTTACGGAGCGTCCCCAAGTCAGGCAAAAGGCGACGTCAAGGCGTGATATAAAGAAAGAGATATTCGTAAGATTTACTCCGATCTTATCCTTGTCGTAACAATCTCAGTTCCTGCCGTATAAAATGGCTGTAATAATCTAGATTAAAAAAAAAATCTATCTTGTCCTATTCATTTCTTTCTTTCTTTCTTTCTTTCTTTCTTTCTTTCTTTCTTTCTTCTATCTATCTATCTATCTATCTATCTATCTATCTCAGTCTGTTTCTATCTATCTATCTATCTATCTATCTATCTATCTATCTAAGTCTGTTTCTATCTATCTATCTATCTATCTATCTATCTATCTATCTATCTATCTCAGTCTGTTTCTATCTATCTATCTATCTATCTATCTATCTATCTATCTCATCTCAGTCTGTTTCTATCTATCTATCTATCTATCTATCTATCTATCTATCTATCTCAGTCTGTTTCTATCTATCTATCTATCTATCTATCTATCTCAGTCTGTTTCTATCTATCTATCTATCTATCTATCTATCTATCTATCTATCTATCTATCTATCTATCTATCTCAGTCTGTTTCTATCTATCTATCTATCTATCTATCTATCTATCTATCTATCTATCTATCTCAGTCTGTTTCTATCTATCTATCTATCTATCTATCTATTTATCTATCTATCTATCTATCTCAGTCTGTTTCTATCTATCTATCTATCTATCTATCTATCTATCTATCTATCTGTCTATCTATCTATCTATCTATCTATCTATCTATCTATCTAAGTCTGTTTCTATCTATCTATCTATCTATCTATCTATCTATCTATCTATCTATCTATCTAAGTCTGTTTCTATCTATCTATCTATCTATCTATCTATCTATCTATCTATCTATCTATCTATTCATACAACCTCCAGAAATTTAAATGCAAAGTCAATACTCATCTACTAACCACTGGACTCTAGCTCTCTCCCAACCCCCGTATAACCTTCCCTTTCTCTCCACCTATGTATCTGTCATCGCACCTGCTTTCTCAGCTTTCTATTGTTCCTTTCTAACTAGTTTGTACTCCTCACTCTTTTCTAATTAATCTTTTTACATTTATGTAGCCCCCTGCACATCAGTGGCGTTTCCGTCTTGCTCGGGATGAAATGATTAAAAAAAAAATCTATCTATCTATCTATCTATCTATCTATCTATCTATCTATCTATCTATCTATCTCAGTCTGTTTATATCTATCTATCTATCTATCTATCTATCTATCTATCTATCTATCTATCTATCTCAGTCTGTTTATATCTATCTATCTATCTATCTATCTATCTATCTATCTATCTCAGTCTGTTTATATCTATCTATCTATCTATCTATCTATCTATCTATCTATCTATCTATCTATCTCAGTCTGTTCATATCTATCTATCTATCTATCTATCTATCTATCTATCTATCTATCTATCTATCTATCCATACAACCTCCAGAAATTTAAATGCAAAGTCAATACTCATCTACTAACCACTGGACTCTATCTCTCTCCCAACCCCCGTATAACCTTCACTTTCTCTCCGCCTATGTATCTGTCATCGCACCTGCTTTCTCAGCTTTCTATTGTTCCTTTCTAACTAGTTTGTACTCCTCACTCTTTTCTAATTAATCTTTTTACATTTATGTAGCCCCCTGCACACCACTGGCGTTTCCGCCTTGCTCGGGGTGAAATGATTAAAAAAAAATCTATCTATCTATCTATCTATCTATCTATCTATCTATCTATCTATCTATCTATCTCAGTCTGTTTATATCTATCTATCTATCTATCTATCTATCTATCTATCTATCTCAGTTTATTCATATCTATCTATCTATCTATCTATCTATCTATCTATCTATATATCTATCTCAGTCTGTTTCTATCTATCTATCTATCTATCTATCTATCTATCTATCTATCTATCTATCTATCTCAGTTTATTCATATCTATCTATCTATCTATCTATCTATCTATCTATCTATCTATTTAGCTAGCTAGCTCAGTCTGCTCATATCTATGTAAAACACTTGCTCAGGGCCAACATATTGTGTATTGTGGTCACCACAGATCAACTATTCCAAGATCCTTGATGGATATTAAATTCGATCCAGGCCATTGGTATTTCCTGGTGTTAATCACTGCTCAACAAAGACGTGAAGGACATCTCGGAATTACCGCCATTCTCTTCGCCATTTATTGTAGAGTGAATTCTTCGGTGTCCGAAGTTTGTCGACATCCACTCATCGAAAGAGACAGTAGACATTCCCAGGACAAAAATACGAAAAGGCGGCTTGGAGAATTTGACACTTATTGGATACACTGAAACCAAGAGAGTCACCAGAGTATATTAAGTAACCGATCAAAAAAGCTTGGGTTGGAATGATAGTAAAAAGAGAAAACTTACTGAGAGCTTATAGAGAATAAGAGGTTGTGGAGAGCCATGATCACTCACGAACCTGAAAAAACACTACACTTGGAAGAAGAAGAAGAAGAAATACTTTTGGTTTTGATTTTCTAAGTGTAACTTAGATGTAGCACAAGGTCGAATGTATAATGCACCCTGTGAGGATCAAACTCCCTACTCAGTTGAAACTGATACAATTTTGCTAACCGTTACATCGAAGTGCGCTTTCTGAGCCTGATATCTGGTGATAAGAAAGTCTGACACATTCATCGAATTGGTCATGAACTCTGTGATAAAATAAGGATGTAGTCCTGTCTGTGTTGACAAGAATGTTTGACCTCATTGATCCTAATAGCCATATCACCTGACCCCCATCAACAGACTTGGGTCCATTTAATTCGGTTATGCGGTAAGCTCTTCTTAATCTTAGCTGCAGCCGTGAAAGGAGTGTGGCCTATTGTTCCAGCTGTTCGTCTCACCTGTCCGACTCATACAATCACACCAGCACTTGATCTTCCACCAGATCGATCTGGCCGGGCAGAACGGTGGCCACTGGCCAACTCCTGTATTTGACTAGAGTGCCAAATTTTAATCAAAAGCGAAGGAAGGAATCGTTTGAGATGGAAACCAGATCAAAAAGGAGAATCTGGATTTGGGCCGAATGTTTGATGGGTCGGAAAAGCCGACGACAGATAGTCGTCCTTCGTTCTTTGCAGGGGCCGCGCTTGAATGCACTTAATCTGCGGATTATACAAACGGAATTTCGTGCACATTACGGTCCTTACATTAATATCTGCCAATTATATTGAGCAATACAAAAGCATTTAATGGTTTTCTGGTTTCTTTGTTGAATTGAGCCAAGTTTAGCGTAAAGTCCTTTTTTTTCTATTATGGAAACGCCAATTTTCAGTCGGCTGCAGGTTGTGTCACTGAATCTGGTGTTGCAAATCAGACCAGCGTATTCATAATTAAACCGCAATCGGTTACAGAGTATTAGAAGGAAAGACTTGAATCAACCGAAATATGGTTCAGCAGAAGGATACTGGGGATAGCATTGATGGAACACGTGAGCAACGACGATGTTTTGGAGAGAATAAACAAAAGAAGGAAACTAATTTTTTGGGAGATGAAATGAGCAAAGAAGGCTTAGAGAATCTGATATTAACAGGCCAGATAGAAGGGAAAAGCAACAGAGGAAAGCAGCGGATAACATACTTGAAGGACCGAAGGTGGATGACGGAACGAGGGTTTAAGTGGTGAAACAGGAGAAAGCGTGCTAAGAGCCACCGGGGATAAGGAGACGTGAAAGGCCATGTTTGCCTACGTCCTGAAAGAAGAAGAAGAATGAAGAAGGAGAGCTTGGAGAACATGATGCTCATGGGACAGATATAGGGAAAGAAAGCTGGTCAGGCGCCTCTGTTTTCGTCTCAGTGTTCTCGACAGGTTCCAAAGGAGAATCTGTAATGGCAGCTCGACTCCAGCCACTTTCTCACCGGCGCGATGTGGCTTCCCTCTGTCTCTTCTACAAATATTCTCATGGCTTCTGCTCTGACGAATAGTGTCCTCTCCTCAAGACTGGCAAAAAGGTCCCACCCTTTTACAGTTAAATCAACCAAATGCAGACGGCAATTCTACTTCATCAGCTTCTTTTCTCGCACTTCCCGCCTGTGGAACTCCCTTCCATATACTTGCTTTCCTGACGGCTACAACCTCCAGGAATTTAAATGCAATGTCAATTCCCATGTCATATCCACTTGACTCCAGTCCTTTCTACATCACCCCGTATTAACTTTTCCTTTCTCTCTATCTTCGCAACTGTCTTTACACCTGCGTTCCCATCCTTCTCCTGTCCTTTCTCTGTCACCCCTGTAAGTGGTTCGTATTTCTCTTCACTCTCCTCCTGCCTAGAAACCTTAACTGTCTCATGTAGCTAGCTGCACATCAGTGGAGGTACTGCCTTGCTTGGGGTGAAATTATTAAAAAACAAAACAAAGGAAAGCAACGCATGAAATACTTAATAGACTTAGACGGAGAAATGGTGGAGTGGGGATTGAATTGGATAACAGGAGAAGGAGTATTAGGAGCGACAGAAGATAAGAAAATATGAAACCATCCCTTCTCTCCAGCTATGGGTTAAATAACTGAGGTTTGCTGTTCATGCGATCCGTGGCGAACTTCTGCACCGATTGTTTGTTATCAGCGGTTCCAAAAAGTGTGGATGGTGCTACACAATACTTTCACCAGTCTAAACAATTCTCTGTGCGGCAGTCTGAGTTAGACACTCATACGTCGAAATCGACGGGAGAGTCATAATATATATATATATATATATATATATATATATATACATATATATATATGTAAACATGTTACGGAAATTAACGAATTTTAACGAAACTTGGTTATATGCAACCGACAATTTGTAATGAATTATTTTAAACATTCATCGTAAAATAATCAGGCCGGTAGATATAAATATAAAAATACTATTTAATTAAAAACAGAATATCTACTTAAATACGAGTATCGGTAAAAATAATGTTCAAAATGATTCATTACAAATTGTCGGTTGCTTATAACCAAGTTTCGTTAAAATTCGTTAATTTCCGTAACATGTTTATATATATATATATAATGAATTATTTTTACCGATACTCGTTTAAAGTAAATATTCTGTTTTTAATTAAACAGTATTTTATATTTATATCTACCGGCCTGATTATTTACAATAAATTTTTATTACGAAAATGTGTGTTATCCAGCAGGATTCGAACCTGCGACCCCTATTACTTAAGGGAATCATACCAATTTGATCTGGTACCGTCTTGACCACTCGACCATGAATCCTGCTGGATAGCACATATTTTCGTAATAAAAATTTATCGTAAATAATCAGGCCGGTAGAAATAAATATAAAAATATTGTTTAATTAAAAACAGAATATCTACTTAAATACGAGTATTGGTAAAAATAATGGTTAAAATAATTCATATATATATATATATATATATATATATAGTGTTGGGTTGTGATAATGTTTAACGGCAAGATCGCTGCTTTTTTCGATTTTTTACAGATAAAAGATTTTTGACAAGCAGTTTTTTTTATCGTAAAGTACTCAAACCACATTGATATGGGTGTTGTGGTGCAGTGGATATCGACTCGAAACGAGAAATTGGGGAGGCGTGTTCGAATTCCAGTTGAATTCCTTGCATCTACTTACGCACAAATACCCTTGGGAAAGGTATCAATCCGTCTCTTCCCTCCAGTTATGGGTTAAATGATAGGACAGATTGGGTTCTATAGCCTTGGCTGGTAACCAGTCTACGGCAGAAATCAATGGCAACCTACTGCGGGATATGTTTAATGCATTTTTAGATTTATCGCACACCTCCTCATCTTTCGTATGTGCCTCAACTACGTACGCACTTTCACCTTTGTCATTTTGTTTCCTCATCTTTCTTTCTTTCTTTCTTGCAACGTACGCATTTTCTACTTTTTCCTTTCTTTTTCACACCTTTCTTTTTCACACCATTCTTTTTCTTTCTTTCTTTCTTTCTTTCTTTCTTTCAACGTACACATTTTCTACTTTTTCATTTCTTTTCCTCACATTTCTTTCTTTCTTTCTTTCTTTCAAAGTACGCATTTTTTACGTTTTCCTTTCTTTTACTCACCTTACTTCTTTCTTTCTTTCTTTCTTTATTTATTTATTTCCACGTACCCATTTTCTTCATAATTTCGTACGCATTTATAACTCTTTCATTTCTTCTTCTCACTTTTCTTTCTTTCTTTCTTGATTTCTTCCTGTTCTTTTCCTTCCTTCCTTCCTTCCTTCCTTCCTTCCTTCCTTCCTTCCAAGATACGCATTTTTTCTTTTTCTCTTTTTCCTCACCTTTCTTTCTTTCTTTCTTTCTTTCTTTCTTTCTTTCTTTCTTTCTTTATACGTACCCATTTTCTTCTTTATAATTTCGTTCCTCTTCGGTTCAATCCTCCGCAAAAGAAATAAATATAAAAAAAAAACAAACTAAAACTAAAACTCTTTTTCACGTTTCATACCAAACATTAAAAAAATATCTGTTCACTTTTCTTGCAATGAAAAACTAAAGTTACAGATAATAAAACAAAAGAAACAAGAAAATAAAACACCAATTCTACTAAGTAAAAAAGAAGACGAAATTCTGACTTGTTTTCGACATTTCTAATTCATCTTTTCTTGCATCTTGAATTATTATTTTTGCCTCACATCCTCTTATTTTATCACACACTCACACTCACACACATACGCACATACATATATGATTTTTGTCAACACTATGTGTATTGTAAGAGTCACCGTTCATTAAGCCCCTTTGTAAAAATGAACAAAGCCATGGCGGACATGTTTGAATACAGTCTCGCGGCGGGAACTGCATTCTCGTCTGCCCCTTTTCAGTGTTTCTGCACTCGATGGGGTATTTATTTATTTATTATTTTAATTCTATTTTCAGACAGAATTTTTTTTTCTGATATTTTATTTTCTATGTGTTGGTTATAATTTGCATTGTGTATGTGTTTTTATAAAAACTTGAGTCCAAAATATATTTATTTGGCACATAGACTTCCAGTGTGTGAATTTTTCGGTAGTATATCACGTGTGCATTAAGTGTTCCCAAAAGTTTGTTCTGTTTTTATCATTAAATCGCATTAACAACGTTTGTTTTTTTTTGCAAGTAACTTTATTAAAAAGTCACAATCGATTGTTTTGTTACATCTGTTATGTTCACATATATATAAAGAAGAAAATGTCAAAATAGACATATTTGCTTTTAGCACATGAGATTATTTTTTTAAATTTTTTTTTTAATCATATCACCGCGAGCAAGGCGGTAACGCCACTGATGTGCAGGGGGTTACTTAAGAGTGAAAAGATTGGAAACGAGAAAGCCGGAAACCACATCCTAAACAAGGAAACAAGAGATGAGCCTCTACACCTGTTCAATAGACGTGGGTGGAGTGTCAAACCGGGCGATAGTTTAGCCTATCTATTCCAACTGAAAAAAATAAAAATGAAAAGAGTGAAAAGGTTGGAAAAGAGAAAGCCGGAGACCACACCCTAAACAGGGAACAAGGGATGCGCCTCTACACCTGTTCAACAGACGTGGGTGGAGTGTCAAACCGGGCGATAGTTTAGTCTATCTATTCCAACTGAAAAAAATAAAAAAGAAAAGAGTGAAAATGATGGAAAAGATAAAGCCGGAGACCACACCCTAAACAGGGAACAAGGGATGCGCCTCTACACCTGTTCAACAGACGTGGGTGGAGTGTCAAACCGGGCGATAGTTTAGTCTATCTATTCCAACTGAAAAAAATAAAAATGAAAAGAGTGAAAAGGTTGGAAAAGAGAAAGCCGGAGACCACACCCTAAACAGGGAACAAAGGATGCGCCTCTACACCTGTTCAACAGACGTGGGTGGAGTGTCAAACCGGGCGATAGTTTAGTCTATCTATTCCAACTGAAAAAAATAAAAAAGAAAAGAGTGAAAAGGATGGAAAAGATAAAGCCGGAGACCACACCCTAAACAGGGAACAAGGGATGCGCCTCTACACCTGTTCAACAGACGTGGGTGGAGTGTCAAACCGGGCGATAGTTTAGTCTATCTATTCCAACTGAAAAAAATAAAAATGAAAAGAGTGAAAAGGTTGGAAAAGAGAAAGCCGGAGACCACACCCTAAACAGGGAACAAGGGATGCGCCTCTACACCTGTTCAACAGACGTGGGTGGAGTGTCAAACCGGGCGATAGTTTAGTCTATCTATTCCAACTGAAAAAAATAAAAAAGAAAAGAGTGAAAAGGATGGAAAAGAGAAAGCCGGAGACCACACCCTAAACAGGGAACAAGGGATGCGCCTCTACACCTGTTCAACAGACGTGGGTGGAGTGTCAAACCGGGCGATAGTTTAGTCTATCTATTCCAACTGAAAAAAATAAAAATGAAAAGAGTGAAAAGGTTGGAAAAGAGAAAGCCGGAGACCACACCCTAAACAGGGAACAAGGGATGCGCCTCTACACCTGTTCAACAGACGTGGGTGGAGTGTCAAACCGGGCGATAGTTTAGTCTATCTATTCCAACTGAAAAAAATAAAAAAGAAAAGAGTGAAAAGGTTGGAAAAAAGAAAGCCGGAAACCAGATCCTAAACAAGGAACAAGGGATGAGCCTCTACACCTGTTCAATAGGCGTGAGTGGAGTGCTAAACCGGGCGATAGTTTAGTCTATCTACTCCAATTGTTCTAGCAGTTACCCAGGGTGAGTTGATGCCGGTGTTGTTAATTACTGTGGGGTCATTGTGGTGTCAAGCGAGTATGTTTGTTCAGGTTCGAAACTGCAATGTTATTCTTTTTAGGGTTTTTTTTTTTAATCAGAGTTGTTTCCGTATAAAACAGCCAAAAACACCTTAACTTGAGTTGTATTCATGCCGGACGATAATTTTTAAAACCCAAATTATTTCCTCTACGGCTTTTGAAAGTCCGTAGTAGTTGTCGTACAAAAAGCATTTAAGATTTGAAAAAGAAATTTACTCACCCCAAAATCATTTTACTCGACCAACTCCATTTTCTTAATAGTCACCTTACATAAACATAGCGTGAATAGCTGACGGAAAACAAAAAATGAAATTTTGAACGTGTTGAAAAGGATTTAAAAATTCTAAAAAATAATAACAACAAAATATGATCTATTCTCTCAAAAACAGCATAAACATTTTGATGATAAAGCTTTGTTTTTATTAAGACCTTTTAATTTTTTTTTTTTGACAGTTGAGTGGAGGTACCTAAATTCTCAACGATTTTCTATAAAAAAATTACTTTTATATTTTCTTTTTCGGTGCGTGGTTGAAAGCAGTAAGCGTATTTTTTCTTTCTTTTAAATGTTCGTTTTTACTTTTCGTAAGCGGGGAGGAAATATATGATAATGATTTTCAAAGTGAGCTTTAATCTGGGCGACAGAGACATTTTTGCCCCACTCTGTCAGCGTTAATTAGACTAATGTTTACACTAACCGGAACAATAAAAGCCAAGAGTTCAATAATATAATTGTAGATCATTCTAAGTAACTTGTGAATCTTCAATGGCATACTTTTGGGTTGAAAAAGAATCAGATTTCCTTTTTTATTGCGAGATTTTAAATAGACCGCGGGCGAGTAAAGCAATAAACTTTAAAAGCCCAATTAAGTTTTTAATCATCTGAGTCGATCGGGCGAGTGAGATCTCAAAGGCTGCGTACAAACCAGCTAAAAAATTAGCCCAAAATTTAACAATGGTTCATATTTTGCCGGATGATACATTTTCGAAATCCCTATTGTATTTCGTTATTTTCTCTACGACTTTTTAAAAATTCAGAGTAATTGTCGTATAAAACAGACAAAATATTAGCCCAAATTTTAACAATGGTTCGAAACCTGACGCCGGGTACATTTTCAGTAGAAGAAATAATCACTGTTTAAAATAAACGGGACGTTAACTCAAATACGGGTTTCTTATAAACTAACATTTGAAGTAATAAAATATATCACATTAAAATACAAAACCATTTATTTCTTTAGAAATTGCTCTGTTTGCCTTTTCAGACACGAAACTGCAGAAACGCCTTTCGAGAACGAGCTGAAGTGTTTTAAAGGCAAAATAAAACTTAGCTTCATTATGAGGCCTTTCCTAGCCATGCTGTCAAAACAAACCTGACTGAACGATTGTTTTTTTCTAGAAAAGATGACGCTAAGCTTGATTATGAGGCTCTTCCTAGCCATGCTGTCAAAACACACCTGATTGAACGATGGTTTCTTCTAGAAAAGATGACGCTAAGCTTGATTATGAGGCTCTTCCTGGCCATACTGTCAAAATACACCTGATTGAACGATGGTTTCTTCTAGAAAAGATGACGCTAAGCTTGATTATGAGGCTCTTCCTAGCCATGCTGTCAAAATACACCTGATAGAACGATGGTTTCTTCTAGAAAAGATGACGCTAAGCTTGATTATGAGGCTCTTCCTGGCCATGCTGCCAAAACACACCTGATTGAACGATGGTTTTTTTCTAGAAAAGATGACGCTAAGCTTGATTATGAGGCTCTTCCTGGCCATGCTGTCAAAACACACCTGACTGAACGATTGTTTTTTCTAGAAAAGATGACGCTAAGCTTGATTATGAGGCTCTTCATAGCCATGCTGTCAAAACACACCTGACTGAACGATTGTTTTTTTCTAGAAAAGATGACGCTAAGCTTGATTATGAGGCTCTTCCTAGCCATGCTGTCAAAACACACCTGATTGAACGATTGTTATTTTTCTAGAAAAGATGACGCTAAGCTTGATTATGAGGTTCTTCCTAGCCATGCTGTCAAAATACACCTGATTGAACGATGGTTTTTTCTAGAAAAGATGACGCTAAGCTTGATTATGAGGCTCTTCCTAGCCATGCTGTCAAAATACACCTGATTGAACGATGGATTCTTCTAGAAAAGATGACGCTAAACTTGATTATGAGGTTCTTCCTAGCCATGCTGTCAAAACACACCTGATTGAACGATGGTTTTTCTCCAGAAAAGATGACGCTAAGCTTGATTATGAGGCTCTTCCTGGCCATGCTCTCAAAACATACCTGATTGAACGATGGTTTCTTCTAGAAAAGATGACGCTAAGCTTGATTATGAGGCTCTTCCTAGCCATGCTGTTAAAACACACCTGACTGAACGATTGTTTTTTTCTAGAAAAGATGACGCTAATCTTGATTATGAGACTCTTCCTAGCCATGCTGTCAAAACATACCTGATTGAACGATGGTTTCTTCTAGAAAAGATGACGCTAGTGCAACTTTTGTTCATCACGACCAGAACCAGTTACTCTATCCACTACGTCTACGGCTATATCGTGTTGAATACACCGGTTCCCGTCCGATCACCGAAGTTAAGCATCATCGTGCCTGGTCAGTACTTAAATGGTTGACCATTTGTGAATACCAGGTGCTGTAAACGTAAGGACCAAGAATGGTCCACCGGTCCTACAGGTTTGGGGGTTGGGTGCAGGGCTAACAACCCTGCCCTGTAAAAGCAGTTTGCTACAGAAAGAGCAACAAAAAGTTGCTGTCCTATGCATCATCTGGGTGTGATGGATAAATGATGATTATGCTGATATCCACTACGCCACCGTCCCGAAGGAAATTAATAGCGCATATTTGGAGCCTTTTATATGCAGTGTCAGATGGATTTTGACAACTTTTTTTTAAGGGGGAAGTGGAATGAGATGTTGACGGAAACTACGGCGTTGTCAGAGTTTCCGAGAGGACAGTGCTGTCTGGTAGTGCAAGAGTCTGGGATGGAAGTGAAGTAGAGGTCAAGTAGCGAGTCCCTTCCGTTAGGGGTATTGGAGAAACTCGTGGGGAAGTCCACCCCTTGCGTAAGGGATTGGGAGATTGAAAAATTAATGGTGTGGACACCAGCAAGGTCGGTGACAGAGTTCTCCAGCCACTTGGTGTGGTGGGCGTTAAAGTCACCAAACACAAATATATGGGCAGATGGATGAGAAGAAATGGCCTTCTTGATATTGTCAGAGATGCTGTCAAGTATCGAACAGTTAGAGGAGGAGGGGGAGCGGTAGAGGAAGAAGAGATAGCTAACCGAGCTTAGAAGTGAGAGACGGAAGCACATGAAAGAAGGGTCCAGAGATTCAAGAGATGTCACCCTAGCTAGGGGGAGGTGTTCGCTGACATATACACCAAACCCATGCATATGGACATTGGAGTCCTTCCTGAAGAGGGGAAGGTAACCAGGAACGTAAATGTCAGAAGAGGGGATAGAAGGGTCAAGGTTAGTTTCACATAGGTCTAAGATATCAGGTGAGTTAGTTTGAAGGAATGGTTCTACCCTGGATTAAGTTAGGGGGTTCGTACCTCTTATCGTAACTGACGGATGAAATCCAACAGGAAAGAACAATAAGTGATTTCACAGGATATTTCGCAATAATCAACGAGATAATCTACGTCAGCCAATCTATGGGCACCTGATGATGACCAGAAGTACTTGGTCGAAACGTTGTGTCTGTTATAACATCTTTATCAACCAAGATGAGAATAAAATTTTGAAATAATTCCAAGATTATTGAAAGTTACTCATCTCAGAAATAAGTGCAAAACCTGCCAACCAATGCTTGAAACATAACGACGGAAAACGTGTATACAAAAAATATATTAACTTAGTTTATTCTCTGCAATGTGACGGTTGTGTATAGAGGAGTAGCCAGAGGGAACACGCACACACGAAGGAGTGACAGCTGGAGTTGTCTTTCCTTGAGTTTTCTTCGCGTCTCGAGCTTGTCTACTCTCTACTCTGTCTTCTGTTTGTTACGACCCGAGAAAACACGGTCTTATCTGTAAGTTCACGCTCTGTCGAGCTTCACCTAATTACGTTATTCCCAGACAGGCCTAATTACCAATTGTTGTACTTGACCAGTTGCATTTTGACGTTATCATATTATCGTTTATTTCATTGTTCAGTTTCTTCCAACTTTGGCACGCTGAAGCAAATGCCTTTTTATTTCATTGTTTCTGACAACCAAAACATATTTCTCTATTCATTGTTTTATAACCCGAAATAATTTAATGTAAATTACATTTTCTTCTGAGCGAATAATTTAATTAAATTATTTCTAATGTTTATATGTTGTGACCTTAAAAACAAGTGTTGTTTTCACAATACACTGTTTATTTTTGTTTTGCATTCCAGCTTCGATTGAAAATCATCGCGTGTGTTTGTTTTTTTTCGCCTTCGACAGGAATAAATTCTTTTCAAGCTGAATTATATTCTTTTGGTCTGCAGAATATATAACATTTTTCAAAATGTTCACCTATCATTATTTTAAGTGCATCCCACCTCTAACATCTCCCTACCCAGAACGGAGGCATTTATAAAAAAACAAAACAAAAAGACATTTACATATAAGGACATTGAAAAAAATCAATCAATGATACATAAAATATTATTAGTTTTCTTCTTTTCTGTTTTTTTTTTCCTTCTTGAAGAACACACACCTCAAAAGAAAGTTCAATACTGTTCACAAAGTTCGTTTCGTTTTCTTTTTTTTAAGACCCACACAAAAAAATCTACAAAATTCATAAGATTGTTTTCGTTTTTATTTTTCTGAAAACACACTCATCAAAAAAGTCCTGTAATGTTTCAAAAGTTCATTTTTTATTTTCTCCCTCTTTTTCTTCCGCATCGCAGCATACTTGTAGACATCTCCACGCACAAGCCACAATCGTAGGCGGTAACTGCGCCCCAATATTTAAATTGACATTGGGTAAATGATCTTCGCATGCACAATGAGTACCTCTGCTCGAGTTTCAACGTTGCACACATAATTTCCTAAATTTCAACAATACTGTGATTAAACACAGAAATATGCCATTATTTGCAGTGCATGTCATTGAAAATCTCACCGGGATAAAAAAAGAAATACGAAGAAAAACTACTCAAATATCTGATGATAGCCATGCGCCTTGCTTAGAGGATTAGTCGTTTACAGTTTCAATTAATTTAGATTAAAGAAAACGGCCTGTTTCACTTCAAATAACACACAACTCAACGCCCCACTCCGCGGACATCAAGTACTGCATATATAACAATTTTTTTATAAAGGTATCTTGAATGCGTAGACTGATAGACGTAATGAAAACTGTTTGAAATAAAAAATAGAAATGGGTCGTATATTTCAAATACAAGTGTCCATTAATAATAACGTTTGAAGTAATGTGACCATTACTATGAAGTAATAATGAATCATAGTACTTTTTTCAGAAGAAAGAAAATGAGTGACTTTTAAAAAAGTCGTTTATATTTATTCTTACAAATTTTACTTTAAATCGAAATTTTTTAATGTATATTCCCAGCATTTTTGTATCAAATTAAAGGTAAATCAGTCAGTTAAGTACCATACGTGAAACACGCTTGGGCGATCATGTCTCGAAAGAGACATGACTGACTGGGCAGAAGATTTTCTCGCAGTAGGTTGCCATTGCTTTCTGCGGTAGACTGGTTGCCAGCCAAGGCTATAGAATCCAATCTGTCCTGTTATTTAACCCATAGCTGGAGAGAAGAGATGTAAGGTATTTGCGCGTAAGTGAATGCAGAAAATTCAACTGGAATTTGAAACCCCTCCACCTCCCGATTTCTCGTTCCGAGCCGATATCTACTTCACCACAACGCACATACAGATGCACATATTTAATTCTTTCATTTTTGGATCTGATGAAGCCCAGAATGGCGAAACGCGTAATCATATCTATTTTCAGTTAAACGTTTTTCATTTGTGAAATTTCTTAAAAATTCTGTCGGGATTTCTGTATCCTATTTCACACACACACACACACACACACACACACACACACACACACACACACACGTGCATACACTCACACACAGACACACATACACACATATATATGTGTGCGTGTGTGTGCGTGTGTGTGTGTACTCAAAGCGTTTAACCAAGATGAAGCTCCCTCTTCTTGATTAACCAACTCATTCAGACGCAAAGACCTAAGGTCAGTTTGTGAAAATTAATACTTAGGTTTCTTTTAAGGATACTTGGACGTTTCTGTGCGGTCCGTCTTTAGTTTACTGTTGATACCGCCGGCGGTCTTGGATTCATCAGTGATATTTGATGAGAAAGTTTATCGTTTTGAACCCACTTCTCGACTGACAATCATCCAGAAATAAGTTTGCTTTTTTTCATGCCTGGAAAACAGTGAAATGCAGATGTTGAGATGATGTCTGGTGTTTCACTCTGACCAATCCACTTGAGTTTTCAAGCTGTTCGAAACTTAAACTTGGTTGGCCAAAATCTTATAATTGTTTGGTGATTCAAACGATGCGTTTCAGGCAAATCTAATGTTGATTAAATCATTTACTGTAACCTTCGTGTGTGAGTCTGTCTAGAACCTCGTATTGAGCAAAATATATCGAAATAGACATGACTGACTGGGCAGAAGATTTTCTATCCTGCTCTTTAAACTATAGCTGAAGGGAGAAGAGACGGATTGCAATAATTAGTAGGGGATCAGTTTATTACTCAATAACAATAGAAAACGGATCCCCCACTTTTTGCCCAGTAGAAGTTTTACATATTTTTCCAACTATTATCTTCAGTCAGTCAGTTAAGTGTCATACGTGATACACGCTTGGGCGATCATGTCTCGAAAAAGACATGACTGACTGGGCAGAAGATTTTCTATCCTGCTCTTTAAACTATAGCTGAAGGGAGAAGAGACGGATTGTAATAATTAGTAGGTGATCAGTTTATTACTCAATAACAATAGAAAACTAATCCCCCACTTTTTGCCCAGTAGAAATTTTACATATTTTTCCAATTATTATCTTCAGTCAGTCAGTTAAGTGTCATACGTGATACACGCTTGGGCGATCATGTCTCGAAAAAGACATGACTGACTGAGCAGAAGATTTTCTATCCTACTCTTTAAACCATAGCTGAAGGGAGAAGAGACGGATTGTATTAATAAGTAGTAATTAGTGGGAGTTCTTTGCTTGTTTTTAATAAAATCCGTTCATATTCACGGATAATCTTTCGCGTATTACAATCAAAAGATGTCAGATATGAGCTGTAAGATTGACAGGACCATGCATTAGTTTTAAAGCTTTCATTACACCCAAGCAACGCCGGGCTATATTGTTAGTATGTTATAATATCGCTACAAAAGTAGCCATTTTTTTCGACACTATCCGTGTCTTATCAAGTGATGAATTGATTTACAAGTTTAAAGATTTTAAAAGTTTAAAAGTGTAGCTAAACCCCTTAATCCGGGGGGCGTTGTTACAAAGACAGGATGGACCAATCAAAACAAAGCAATCTCTGGCCTGCAGAATCCCGGAATAGACACAAAAGTTTATTTGTTATGTGCTTTAACGAAAATATTTGAGTAAAATAGAGATTAGCCAATGTAATTGTATGCATATACGTGCATGTACAGACAGGTAGATATGATGGTATTGATATGCAAGGGTTATATAGAGTCTATGATCGAACGTATAATGAATTTATGGTTATTGGCCCAGGAGGGGATCCATCCCTGACTAGTCTAGAGATACCCAATTGAGATAGGGCCAAGATCTTTGCTTTGAAACATGATACTTGTTTGCTATTTCCTTTTTTTTTTTTTAGAGGAATATTTATTTCTGGGGAATGAATTAATGTCGGATGGAACGGAAGTAGTGTGATTCTATTAAATGGGCTAATTTAGCTCATAAAATAAATTATTACTTCATAGCTAGTCTAAAAGATGTGTTGAGTTTTTCTTTTTTAAAAAATTAATCTATTACTTTGGATAACATCCTCGAGCTCACTGTATAAAAATGGTATTTAACATTTTATATCAAGTAGGTTTAGTTGGAATGTCCTTGCCATTCGTGTATGCCACAACCACTCCCACACACGTACACATACACCCCACACACACGCGCATATATATATACGTACACACAAACATATACAAGCACACATAAATATATATATACATAAACACACACACACACACACACGCACACATATATATATATATATATATATATATATATAAACAGTACTGTGCAAAAGTATTAGAACAAGAACTATTTTATCTTTTATGAAGAATATTGACAGAAAATAAACCATTTAACTAAAGTAATTTTATTTCATTTACTCAACAAATGCTTTAACAATAAAAAAATACTTGTTTTTACAAAATTTTAATATTTAGTATAATAGTCTTTTACTTTGAAATAATAAAAAAATTACGAAACTTTACCAATCGCACCGTGTATATATATAGTATTGTGCAAAGGTATTAGGACAAGAACTATTTTATCTTTTATGAAGCACGTCTATTGAACGGGTGAAGAGGCTCATCCCTTGTTTCCTGTTTAGGTGTGGTTTCGGGCTTTCTCTTTTCCAATCTTTTACTCATTTCCATTCTTTTCCTCTTTTTTTTTTTTCAATTGGAGTAGATAGACTGAACTATTGCCCGGTTCGCACGCCATCTGCGTCTGTTGAACAGGTGGGGGGGGGGGGGCTCATCCCTTGTTTCCTGTTTAGGGTGTGGTTTCCGGCTTTCTCTTTTCCAGTCTTTCCACTCTTACGTAGCCCCCTGCACATCGGTGGCGTTAACGCCTTGCTCGGGGTGATATGTTTAAAAAAAAACTAAAACCAAAACTCACCAATGAAATTAATCCTACTTCCAGTCACCGTGCGGGCTGATTTACTACTTTTTTGTAACGTTGGCTTGTTTAGCCTCCTCCAAGTCTGTAGGTTTATAATAGGGAGGTCTGATCCAGAATCTAACTGGAGCTTAACCGTCTTATTCAATATCTTGACGGTGACGTATTTTCGTAAGCATCCATCTGGTTTCTCGTTTGACCTAGCGTGTCTGACCCGATATTTGGTAGTTTTTGTACTTCTACAATGGGAGTCTTTATGGCCAACTTTGCCACATGTTTTCATTTTTTTTTAGGAAGGGTCAGAATTTTGTCCAATGCAATTCACCGCAGCGATAGCACTGAATGGGGGGGGGGGTAATTTTCTTAATTTTCGTGATTTTTCCGTTTTGTGAGTAGTTTACGTTCTTTTTTATTCGAGGCGTAATATTTTTGGTTATATTTTACTATGTTGTTGTATACCCGATTCCTCTATATTTCTCGAGTCGTTCTTTACGCTTATCACTCTTTGACAGTCTTCTGCTAATTTCTGAAGTGTTAAATTTGGTTAACTCTCTAATTTCGCAAGTACCATACGTCTAATTTCGGTGATTTTTGCTGATACTAACCCCTGGGCGAAAATGAGGCATTTGAAATCGTCTGCCGTCAGATCCACCAGCCTAAAATCGTTGCATTGTTTGTTTACGATTGTCGCGAAAGTTAAGTAGTCTTGCTCGTCTTGCTTTGTCAAATTAAAGAATTTTCATCTCTTATGAAAAAGAGACGTTTTAGGGCTGAAAAATTCTGATAACAATCTTACGGCTTCAGTAAATTTTCGTTCCGTGATTTTCTTAGGTAGAATGTAATCCACAAATCCACCGTGTTCGGAAGTACCAAGCTTTCGCAGAAGTAACCTGACTTCTTTTAATCAGGCCAGCTTTCACAGTCGACCCTGAAGAGATCTTCGTATCTTCTAAAGTATGCGACGAATGTCTTATCTTCTTCCGGCACATGTGTGAAAATTTTCATTGTACTCCAGATGGTACTTTGTGAGAACGCCACGTTGTTCTTGGCGGGGGTTTGTTATTCAGAGCTTCGAGAAGCAATTTCTCGACTCATTTTTGTCTGTTTTTGTTTGCTTAAAGTGTTTCTAAATATCTGTCTTCACTTTTTTGAAGTGTTTCCCTGTGTCTGTCTTAATTTTTCTGTAATGTTTCGACATGTCTGTCTTCACTTTTTTAAATATCTCTAACAAGTGTTGTTGTTGTTCGTTTTTTACATTCTTCGGTTTTCTGTTAGTGGTCCATTTGAGTTTTCATAATCTGGCTTTAAAATCCTCCATTATGGACTTTTACTTAGAACGAGAAAGAAACAATTCTTACTACTTGTAAATTCTTTTCTCAACGAGAAGAAAAAATGGATTTTTTTCCCTTCGTGTATGGGACTGGGTGGGGGGAACTTTCTTATTTTCCCGCTGGTTGATGTAACTATTAAACGGATTACAGTTTTAGACTACGTAACAGATCGAGAACAACAATTTAGTTTTTTTTTCTCTGGGGAGAAGAAAAAATATTAGCTAGAAGAAAATCTACTTACAGTATGTTTTTGGGGACAGTTTACAGACAGTTTGTTAATTATTTACCGGTGTCCGATCATAATTTTTGCCATGAATGTTGTAGGATTTGCTGTCGATATTTTCGTGGTAAAAATGTTTGTTTCCTTTGAGTTATGGGACGGTTTGTTACTGCTGCAGTTAAGGTTCCACGGAGGCTTGAATAACTTGTCAGTCGCTTATTTGCGAGTTCATTGTAGGCAATTGTTAAGCTTTGTGGCTTTGAAATTCTTGTCGACAATTTTTGTGGTGAAGAAATGTCGCGCGTCCTAGATAGGTTCGAATTCTTCGTCGCTAATTGATGTGGCCCTGGGAAAAAGGTCACAAGAAAGACTCGGACACGATATACGGTTGGAAACAATATTACATGACAAAAGAGAAACAGCGTGCAGAGGAAATAGAGTATAATAGTACTTAGCGAAGGAACGGCGTACTAACAAAGGAGTATCGTAGCTGCTGCTACTTACTACAACCCCCGGGAGTAGATAACTCTCGGTATTTATATAGTCCGGTAGAGTTCATATTAGTGTGTAGGTAATTCTCCACAACACCCCTCCCCATTTTTTGTCCGTAAAAAGCTGTTAGTAGCTCTTACGTTTCGGGTTAATAATCAGCTGGTCGGTAAACTTCCGTTTTTGTCCGACCGACGTTGTACACACACACATATACATATAAATATAAATATATATAAAATTTATTTAGATAAAATGCATAAACATATATATATATATATATATATATATATATATATATACATTAAAAAAGGAGAGCCAAGACTTACAAGCACTAACAGTTAAAACCAGAAAATAATAAAATTCAAAACCAATTTGAAAATGATGCTTTAAAAAAAAGAAAATTCTAAATTTTAGTTTAACAATTGGTGCCATAATAATGATGTGTTAAAACGTAGCCAGACGATGTGTGCTAGAATAAGGTTTATCGAATATCGGCATGATAATTGATGCTTGATAGTGATGTGGCTCTGGGATAAAGGTTACAAGAAAGACCCAGACACGATATACGGTTGGAAACAATATTACATGACAAAAGAGAAACAGTGTACAGAGGAAATAGAGTATAATAATACTTAGCGCCGGAACGGAAGTACTAACAAAGGAGTATCATAGCTGCTGCTACTTACTACTACCCCCGAGAGTAGATAACTCTCGGTATTTATATAGTCCGGTAGAGTTCATATTAGTGTGTAGGTAATTCCCCACAACAGATAGAATATCTCACAACTAAATAACTTGCTGATCAGTGTTAGGTTGAACGCGCGGCAAATATCAATATGATAATATAGGCTGAATGAGATACCCAGCAAGTATTAATTAGAACGTCTAATTTGAATAAAATTATTCATAAAAAAGCAGTTAAGAAGATTATACATAAATTCTCGATATTACAACCCGGATTTTAATGTAAATACTGAACTATGTTTAAAATGAACAGTGAGCTCATTTCTCTGGTTTAACAATTTATCCTGGTTCATAATTTGATAATTTCTAACTTTTTGTTAAGACAGAGGTAGCAAGGTGAACGGAGGGAGTTACAAGTTCGGGCCTTTGTAAAGATTTTCCAATTAACAGTGTTTTTTTGTCTTTTTCTTTTAAAAACTAATAGTACTTGGATAATGAAGTGCTGTATTTATAGGAACTATTGTTGAAAGTTAATATATGTTGATACTAGCAAGTTTTGAACGTTTTTTTTGTAGGACTGATATAAACCTTTTTAGTATTCGGATTTTTAATTGTAGAGACGGTACAAAGATAAACTATGGAGCTAACTAAGCAATTATAATGCAATGGGCATTCTTTAGAATTTCTACAATTGCAACCGCTGGTATATATTTTTTATAAATTATCCGTGCAACAATAGCTTAACTTGAGTGCATTATTATTGAATATTTTCTTAAGAGGGTTAGTTTAGGGAAAGTGTTTGCCAATCAGGTTTAAGAAATTTTGTCCCAATTTAGTTTTAATTATCATATTGTAGGGAGGGGTAAACTAGATTATTTTTCTAAATTTTTTCTTCTTGTTGTAACCATTGCCAGTAGGATTTCTAAATTTGATATCAATAGCCCTGTAACCGCTGTTTGTAAGGGTAGAATTATAAAATTTTCTATAGTGATATTATAACATATTTATGTTATAGATTCTAAATAAATATTATTAGCTCTACTT
>JBBBDQ010001812.1:92500-115000 GCA_037127315.1 Ascarosepion bandense
ATAAAGAGAGATAGATAGATAGATAGATAGAGAGAGAGAGAGAGAGAGAGAGAGAGAGAGAGAGAGAGACAATCCTTCATGCAGAGAGGAAAGAACGACATAACTATAGATGAAGAGAATTAGGTAGATAAATATATACTGATGTAGATAGATACATATGTATACACTGACACACACACACACACACACACACACACACACACACACATATATATATATAATATATAGGTGATCCCCCCTCACAATACTGTTTGTTACTTCTTATTTAAAGGTAACTTAAACTTTCCAGAACTGAATAGAAGAAACAAAATGAAGATAATTTTTGAAATTATCTTAACTTTTTTCTGTCAGTCAGCCTGCAACTGGTAAGTTTTACCCAGTGTGATCTTATTTTTCGAATTTTTTATTTATTTATTTATTTATTTATTTATTTTTTCCTTTGGTTCTTATCTTTTCTGCCTAATTTTTGTTCCTGTTTTATTACTAACCTAAGTTCTCTACTTGTGGCTCTTGTAATGCACTGCGACTATGTTTGTGTAAATTGTTCTTAATTATCAAATTTAGGTTTGACTTATACTAAGTTAAAACTTAGTTAACTTCAGGCACACATTTATTCTTTCTTTTTTTTTAATTGGAGTAGATAGTACCTTCTATCGCCCGGTCTCACACTCCACCCACTTCTTTTGGACAGGAGTAGAGGTGATTGCCTTGTTTCTTGTTTAGGAAGGGGTTCCCGGTTGATCTCTCTGTTTTTCGGTCTTTATGTCGGTTCGGCTGGAAGCTTTTTGCAGTTGGTGAGTATGGTGGCAATGTCTCTTCATTCTGAGGGTACCGGGTTGGCAGTTTCCTGGTTGTTGCTTCCGACTGGTAGTTAGGAGCCCGAACTCTTGCGTAGCGTCTTGAGAGGCTGCTCTGATCAACAGTTGAATAATATCGGGGTTCCTGTAGTGCCATTTCGCGCATGGACGGGCGTCCCTGCATGAATTTCCGATGGGCAACACCTAGGCCACATTATGCTGCAGGCGGCGCCATTCACCATCCTTCACCTGCTGCAATTAACGACCATCTGACCCTACTCTAGACCTCTTTCTATCCACAACTATAACCAGCATGAAATTAAACAAACAAAATAGCAAGCCTAAACCAGCTAGTCGTAAATCGCCCAAACCTATCTGCGTTACCTTCACAAATATACGAGGTATTCGCAGTAACTTTAATAGTGTAGAATCTTTCCTTCTAACTAACTCACCCGATATCTTAGCTATATGTGAGACTAACCTTGACTCTTCTATCCCCTCTTGAGAGTTGTTCGTTCCTGGTTACCTTCCTCTGTTCAGGAAGGACTCCAATGTCCATATGCATGGGCTTGGTGTATATGTCAGCGAACAACTCCCCTAGCCAGGGTCACATCTCTTGAATCCCTTGATCATTCCTTCATGTGCTTCCGTCTCTCACTTCTAAGCTCGGTTAGCTATCTCTTTTTCCTCTACTGCTCCCCCTCCTCCTCTGACTATACGGTACTTGATTGCATCTCTACTAATATCGACAGGGCCATTTCTTCTCACCCATCTGCCCATATATTTGTGTTTGGCGATTTTAACGCCCACCACACCAAATGGCTTGAAAACTCAGCCACCGACCTTGCTGGGATCCGCACCATGCACTTTTCAATAGCCCAAGCTCTAATGCAAGTGGTGGACTTCCCCACGCGTTTCTCTAAAAACCCTAAAGGAAGTGACTCTTTACTCGACCTTTGTTTTACCTCCATCCCAGACTCCTGCACTACCAGGCAACTCTGCCCCCTCGGAAACTCTGACCACGCCGTAGTCTCCGTAAACATATCAATCCGCACTAACTCTACCCAAGAAAACCAGACCAGCAGAATATCATACTGCTACCAAAGAGCCGACTGAGATTCGTTCAGGGACTTCCTCTGCGACGTCCCCTGGAACAACGTCTTCGATCTTCCTGTCGAAGACTGTGCCTCCGAAGTCTCCTCTTGGGTTAAGGCTGGCATCGACGCTTTTATCCCGGCCAGGAAATTCCAACTAAAACCAAACTCGTCCCCCTGGTTCTCACCCGCTTGCTCGGCCGCCATTGCCCACCGGAACCATTTCTTCCGGCTCTATCGAAGCTGCTCGTCGAACCAAAACAGGCACCTTTTCACCTCAGCACGGAACAAGTGTAAAAAAGTACTGAACGAAGCCAAGAGGGGGTTTGCTACCAGAATTAGGCAACGCATAGCATCCTCTAAGTTTGGCTCCAAAGATTACTGGCATCTCTGCAAAAGCTTGCTCAGCAGGAACAAGACTTCAATACCCCCACTAATCAATGAATTTGAAGTTCTCACCTCCCCAGCCGACAAGGCTGAATGCTTTGCCCGTAGATTCTCAACCAATTCGACACTGGACTCGTTAGGAATACCTACACCAGACTTCCCACCCAGAACTAAGGCTCAACTAAATAACGTCCACATAACACCCTCGCTGGTCGCCAAGATAATTGCACAACTTGACCCACACAAAGCGAGCGGCGGTGACGGAATCCCAGTCATAGTACTGAAGAAATGTGCCCCAGAACTCTCCTCTGTCCTCTCTAAACTCTATAACCTCTGCCTATCTGCTTCCTGCTTTCCTGCCTGTTGGAAGTCCTCCTGCGTAGTTCCTATATTTAAGAATTCTGGCGAACCCTCAGACCCCGCCAATTATCGTCCTATTAGTCTCCTTCCAATCTTTGGCAAAGTTTTCGAAGCCATTATCAACGCCGAGGTGATTCAGCATCTTATGGCCAACGGGCTTCTCTCTGACAAACAGTACGGGTTTCGCTTCACCAGGTCTACTGCTGATATGCTAACGACCATTACCGAGTACATATACCAGGCACTCGACAAGAATGGTGAAGCCCGATCCGTTGCCTTGGATATCTCCAAAGCATTCGACAGGGTCTGGCATGCTGGCCTCTTGTGCAAACTGCGGAGCTATGGGATAACTGGACATCTGTTTGACCTCATCCAGTCTTTCCTCTCTAACCACACATTGAAGGTGGTATTAAATGGGCATGCCTCCCAAAACTACCATACGAACGCGGGCGTCCCTCAAGGTTCTATCCTAGGTCCCACGCTCTTTCTTATTTACATTAATGATCTCACCGACACCATTAGATCCCAAGTTGGCATGTATGCCGACGACACAACAATCTACTCTCGCATCGATCAGAAACCAGGTCTGGACGACAAAGTGAACCTCGCTGCCGTACTTGAAAGGGACCTCCAATCCGTAGTGGCCTGGGGTAGGAAATGTTTGGTAAATTTCAATGCCTCTAAAACAAAGCTGTTATCAACTAACCACCATAGACAATCGCATCTACCTCCCATTAGCATGGGACAGGCTAGCCGCCCAGAGAGTAAAATACTACGCCTCCTTGGCCTTACACTCTCGGCGGACCTCAAATGGAATGACTATATTGAATCCATTGCCAAATCTGCTGCTATGAAAGTGGGCTCCCTGTGCAGGGCCAGGAAATTTTTCCCACGTGAGTCTATTCTGCACATATACAAATCTACCATCCGCCCGTGTATTGAATATTGCTGCCATATCTGGTCGGGTGCCCCTGCTGCTCTCCTTGGGCTTCTTGACAAAATACAAAGGAGGATCTGTAACGTGGTTGATACTGACTTGGCAGACCGGCTGCAGCCGCTCTCTCACTGGCGTGATGTGGCTTCCCTGTGCCTCTTCTACGAGTACTTTCATGGTTTCTGCTCCGATGAGCTTAGATCACTGGTGCCGCCTAAGTACGAATTTACACGAGATACTAGATTGGCAACTAGGTCCTACCCTTTTACAGTTAAACAAATAAGATGTAACCGTAAATTCTACTCCAACAGCTTCTTTTCTCGCGCTTCCCGCCTGTGGAACTCCCTTCCACAAGTCTGCTTTCCCGACAGTTACAATCTCCAGGTGTTTAAATGTAGGGTCAATAGACACCTCCTATCACACTAACTCCCAACTATTCTCAGAACACTCTCATCTACCCAACCCTCATTCTCGGTATCCTTACCCGCCTATCACCCACCCTCTGACATTTCCTATATTTAATCAGCCTTTCTCCACTCTACGTAGCCCTTTGAGCAGTAGTGCCAGTGACATGCCTTGCTCGGGGTGAAACGCTTATAATATATATATATATATATATATATATATATATATATATATATATATATACAGATATATATATATAGATAATAGCATAGATATTTACAGACTTTCATAGATAGATAGATAGATAGATAGATAATAGCATAGATATTTACAGACTTACATAGATAAATAGATAGATATATACTTACACACTAACATAGATAGATAGATAGATAGATAGATAGATAGATATTAACAATTATTACGCTAGAACATGTTAAAAACTACAAACTACTACAAAATTGTACATTTTCTTTCGACATTGAAAGAACAATGTCTCATCAGGTAGTTCACAACCATGGTAATAAACGTTTTTATTTTTTTTTAAATTGATTATATGAAAATAACACTTCAATTTATTTTTGTAAAAAAATTTTCCCGTATGAGGTCAGAAAATATTTAAAAAAAAGGAAGATAATATAGAGAGAGGGAAGAGCCAATGTAAACGGCTAAAAGAGAGATGCTTTACATTTGGAGCGGAAATGGATTTCACACAGATAGTCATAGTGAGGAAGAAAAAAGGAAAAGAAAGAGATAAAAAGTAAGAAAGAAAGAAAAAGAAAGAGATAAATAGAAAGAAAGAAAAAGAAAGAGATAAAACGTAAGAAAGAAAGAAAAAGAAAGAGATAAAAATTAAGAAAGAAAGAAAAAGAAAGACATAAATAGAAAGAAAGAAAAAGAAAGAGATAAAAAGTAAAAAGAAAGAAAAAGAAAGAGATAAATAGAAAGAAAGAAAAAGAAAGAGATGAATAGAAAGAAAGAAAAAGAAAGAGATAAATCCCTAGCGTTACGTAGACAAAGTTCCCCTTAGTGTATTGGCTGTACGTAACAAGACAATTTTTTGGTATCTAAACTTATTTATAAATGAAACATTGTCTGTGTGTGTGTCTCTGTGTGTGTATCCATTACCTATAGACTCCGAATCGGCTGAACCGATTTTCTTGGAAATTTACACAGTTATACTGTAAGCTTCTGCGAGTGTTCTTAGTTAGGTTTTGTGTCGAGATACCCCCGATAAATATCAAAAATCGATAATCGAAAAAATCGGGTTATAGAGGAGTGGTCCGATTTTAATCAAATTTCATACACTCATAGACAAAGACATAAGAAACGATATTCAGAAGTTTCAAGGTTGCAGTTCTTACAATAGTGCAGAAATTCGATAATATATATATAAAAGGCAAGATGTTTGTGTGTGTGTCTGTTTATCTGCCTGTATATCTGTATTTTTCAGCCCTTTTATTTTAGTTTTTGTTTCGGGTTTGGCTCTAAGTAGGTATAATTGTAGTTCTTAGTCTCAGCCATGATACCATTTACTCAGAGGACTTATTTAGCCTTCAAAATTCAGTTTACGACGAAAATCTTATTCGATACCAGGAAATCAAAATTTGACTGACATCCATACATTTTTCTTTCAGTCTAAGGTTTCGCTTTAACTGGAAACAACTATTGCTTTTTAGTCTTTCGTGCCAAAGTCCAGAGAGTCTGCGCTCCGGGACCATGGATTAGTTTTAAAGCTTTCATTACACCCGAGCAACGCCGGGCTATATTGCTAGTATCTCCCCCAAGCTGGGGTTTCCATGGATTCTTTCAATGAGTTGTTTTGTTCCATTTTTTATCATTCCAAGTGCACCTACTATCACTGGCACGATTCTTTTTTTTTCAATTTTCATATGTTTTCTATTTCAATTTCCAGGTCTTTATATTTTGACAGTTTTTCGAATTTCTTGGTTGCTATGTTACAATCTGCTGGACAAACCATATCAATTAATAAGTAAGTTTTTTTCGTTCGGGTTTTTAACAAGAATGTCCGGCCTGTTTGCTTCGATTTTTCTGTCTGTGTAGATGGTGTAATCCCATAGAATGGTGACATCTTCTATTTCTGCAACCGGTGTTGTTTGATGCTCATACAAGTAAAGAACATTCTGAGATTGGATGGTCCATTGTTTCTTGGTATTTATCACAGAACCTGCATTTTGGATCCACATTATTATGTATGATACTTGCCTGAAAATTCCTAGTGAAAAGACTTTGGTCTTGCGCTGCAAGAATAAAGCCTTCAGTCTCACACGTTAATCCAGATGCACGTAACCATCGATGAGTATTAACTTTATGAAAATTAGATCTATTAGCACGTACTAGTTATTGGCCAGCGATGTTTCATTTGTTCAAGAGCTTTATCCTTGGCTTTCTTTCTTTTCAATCGTTGGTTCTTGGCTTCTGTTTTGCTTTTCTACAGAATCTACTAAATTTAAATCTTGTTTGAATTTACTGCCTTCTTTTATTATTGAATATTTTTTCTTTCTTTCTTCATGTTGCCTTACTAACTGTATCATCCAATCCTTTGTTGTTTCTATGTATGTTAGTAAGCCAATAGTTGTTGTCTTGTATGACAATTCCAGCTGAATAAGACCTCTTCCACCTTCTTTACGGGGTATGTATAGACAGTCTACATCAGCCTTTGGATGAGTCATTTGATGCTTTCTTGTTTTAGAATCCATTCGTTTGATGACGTTTAGAGTCCAGTTCAAGATGTTGAATATATATTGAACCACTGGGATGGCAAGGTTGTTAATAGCCATAATCATGTTCTGAGAATTCAATTCAGTTTTTAATATCAGTCGTAGCCTTCTATAGTACTTTTTACGCACTATTTTTTTCATTTTTTATGGTGGATTTTTTCACTCTCATTCATTTACCCCTAGTTAATTATAAGCTTCTGGCTCTAAATCTTTTATTGCTACAGCAGGGTCTAATCTAATTGAGGATGTTTGTTGTAGCGATCCTCGTAAAACTGTAGCTTTAACACATCTGTTCGAATTGAATATCATTCCAATGTCTTCAATGAAGCATTTTACAGTTTGCAGAAGACCTTCTAGCTTGTTATCCCTCTTAGCATACGACTTTAAGTCATCCATGTAAAATAGATGGTTTATGTTCTTTTGGGCTAATTTATAACCACATTCTGTCTTGTGAAGTTGACTGGTTAATGCTATTAATGATATGCAAAATAGTAAGAGAGACAAAGAGTCACCTTGAATTATACCTCTTTTGATGTTTATTTTACCAGACTTATAGGTTCCATTTATATGATTGAGGTAAGGGGTTGTTTTCCATATCGGCGTACACTGTTTAATGAAATTGATGATGATGGGTGATACCTTGTACATATTTAAAGTCTTTAAAATCCAAGAATGTGGTACACTATCGAATGCCTTACGATAATCTATCCAAGCAGTACAAAGATTTTTCTTTGCACTGAAGCAGTTTTCTAAGATCATCCTATTAATAAGTAATTGGTCATTACATCCGTAACAGCCACGTTTGCCCCCTTTTTGTTCAAGCGGTAGTATATCATTTCTTTCCAAGAAGAAATATGTTTGTTTTGTTAAAATAGATGTTAATAGTTTGTATGTTGTCGGATGTCATGTAATTGGTCTGTAGTTTTTGGGTTGTTTGTGTCACTATTCTTGGGTAGAAGAAATGTAATGCCTTTGGTCATCTATGCAGGAATTTTAGTGATAGATAGATAGATAGATAGATAGATAGATAGATAGATAGATAGATAGATAGATAGATATGAATAGACTGAGATAGATAGATAGATAGATAGATAGTGAATAGACTGAGATAGATAGATAGATAGATAGATAGATAGATAGATAGATAGATAGATAGATATGAACAGACTGAGATAGATAGATAGATAGATAGATAGATAGATAGATAGATAGATAGATAGATAGTGAATAATATGTGATAGACTATCTGATTTTATTAGCTTTATACTCGTTACATACTGTAAATAAAAACAGTTATAAAAAGTGTGAAAATTGTGAAATAAATTCAGAGAAAAAAAGAAGAGGAGGAAGGGAGATCAGCATTTAAAGGAAGAAAGGAAGAAAGAAAGGGAAAAGAAATATGATGAGATAGAAAAATAGAAAGGAAACAAAAAGGTAGACAAAAAGATCAATAAATTGAGAGCTTAACAAAAAACAAAAAACAAAGGAAAGGTGTAAGACAAAAAATGAAATAAAAGAAAGGGAAAAATAAAGTAACGTAAAATAAAAAGAGAGGCGGGAAAAGAGAGGCGGGAAAAGAGAGGCGGGAAAGGAGAGGCGGGAAAGATATGTTACGCATAAAGACGAAGGGTAAAAAACAAAAAATAAAGCAAATTAAAAATCATTAAAAAGCAAAAAAAGTATAAAGCAAACATAGTAATTTGCGAGAACTTGAGCGAGATGTTCCCGTCACAAATACCCAGATTCCCGCGCAAAAAAAAAGAAAGAAATAAAGAAAAGGCCCTTCAGTCTAACACCCTGTTTTACGTAATACGTAGAATGCAACACCATCGATTTGTGCTGTTCGTCTTTGGTTGTGATTTCTGGTGTCGTCATTTTCTATCAGAAAAAGCGAAATTTACTGCTTTATTCTTCTGACTTACAAGCTACTGTCGACCAATCTTGGAAGCGAAATATGTAAGAAAATAGACACATATACTCAGACATATATGTAAAAAGGAAGACACATATGCTCAAACATATATGTGAAAAAGTAGACATTTATGCTTAGACATATAAGAATGTAGACACTTAGGCTCAGACATGTATGTAAGAAATTAGATACTTTGGCTCAGAGATATATGTAAGAGAAGTAGACACTTATTCTCAGACATATATGTAAGAAAGTAGACACATATGCTCAGACATATATTTAAGAAAGTAGACACATATGCTCAGGGATATATGTAAGAAAGTAGACACTTATTCTCAGACATATTTGTAAGAAAGTAGACACATATGCTCAGGCATATATGTAAGAAAGTAGACACATATGCTCAAAGATATATGTAAGAAAGTAGACGCTTATTCTCAGACACATATGTAAGAAGGTAGACATTTATGCTCAGACATATAAGAAAGCAGACACTTATGTCAGACATATATGTAAGAAAGTAGATACTTTTGCTTAGACATATACGTAAGAAAGTAGACACATATGATCCGACATATATGTAAAAAAGTAGACACTTATGCTCAGCATTACTCTTTTAGGGGATTGTCCAGCATAAATCTGACGATATTGTCCTGCCAGAATCTTTGAGTGGATTGTCCAGCATGAATTTTTGAGGAAATTGTGCAGCATGAATTTTTAAGGAGATTGTCCAGCACGAATCTTTAAGGAAATTTTTCAGCATGAATCTTTGAGGAGATTGTCAGCATGAATCTCTTTGAGGAGATCGTCTAGCATGAATCTTGAGGAAGTTGTCCAGCATGAATCTTTGAGGAGATCGTCTAGCATGAATTTTTGAGGAGATTGTTCAGCATTAATCTTTAAGGAAATTGTCCTGCCCAGAATCTATGAGGCGATTGTCCAGCATGAATCTTTGAGAGATTGTCCAGTATGTATCTTTCAGGGGATTGTCCAGCATGAATCTTTGAGGAGATTGTCTAGCATGAATCTTTGAGGAGGTGTCCAGCATTAATCTTTAAGGAAATTGTCCTGCCAGAATCTATGAGGCGATTGTCCAGCATGAATCTTTGAGGAAAATTTGTCCAGTATGTATCTTTCAGGGGATTGTCCAGCATGAATCTTTGGGGTGTCTAGCATGAATTTTTGAGGAGATTGTTCAGCATTAATCTTTGGAAATTGTCCTGCCAGAATCTATGAGGCGATTGTCCAGCATGAATCTTTGAGAAGATTGTCCAGCATGAATCTTTGAGAAGATTGTCAGTATGTATCTTTCAGGGGATTGTCAGCATGAATCTTTGAGGAGATTGTCTAGCATGAATCTTTAGGAGATTGTCCAGCATTAATCTTTAAGGAAATTGTCCTGCCAGAATCTATGAGGCGATTGTCCAGCATGAATCTTTGAGAAAGATTGTCAGTATGTATCTTTCAGGATTGTCCAACATGAATCTTTGAGAGATTGTCTAGCATGAATTTTGAGGAGATTGTTCAGCATTAATCTTTAAGGAAATTGTCCTGCCAGAATCTATGAGGCGATTGTCCAGCATGAATCTTTGAGAAAGTTGTCCAGCATGAATCTTTGAGAAGATTGTCGAGTATGTATCTTTCAGGGGATTGTCCAGCATGAATCTTTGAGGGGATTGTCCCGCATGAATCTTTGAGAAGATTGTCCAGCATGAATCTTTGAGAAGATTGTCCAGTATGCTCTTTCAGGGGATTGTCCAGCATGAATCTTTGAGGGGATTGTCCCGCATGAATCTTTGAGAAGATTGTCCAGCATGAATCTTTGAGAAGATTGTCCAGTATGTATCTTTCAGGGGATTGTCCAGCATGAATCTTTGAGAGGATTGTCCCGCATGAATCTTTGAAGATTGTCCAGCATGAATCTTTGAGAAGGTTGTCCAGTATGTATCTTTCAAGGATTGTCAACAGATCTTTGAGGGGATTGTCCCGCATGAATCTTTGAGAAGATTGTCCAGCATGAATCTTTGAGAAGATTGTCCAGTATGTATCTTTCAGGATTGTCCAGCATGAATCTTTCAGGATTGTCCTGCCAGAATCTTTCAGACGATTATCCAGCATGAATCTTTGAGGAGATTGTCCAGCATGTATCTTGTGCCACATCTAAGCGGCGCTTATTCAATCAAATGTGACCCATGGGGATTAGATTTTTACAGTCCATCTTCCTCATTAGTTCTCTCCTCAATAGTCATCTTCTGATTCTGAGTAAAGGAATAACCTTAAGGACACATAGCCCAATGGATATAGACGTTGGTTAGTTCTTGTGACTTGACCCAAAGAGTTGTGAGTTCAAATCCAGGTCACAGCAGAGGCGAACTACTGACTGGCAGGGTTAGGGAGGGATAATTCTTGACATTCAGTCGAGTCATTACTACGCAAGGAATGAGAATGATATATCCCAGTGATTATAATAAAGAGTTCGCTTCGACATTCCTAGCACCTGAAGAACGCCGGAGCGTATAACAGCCGAAACGTCGTATAAATGGCAACAAAGTTGAGGACAATAGTCCGAATAATGTAAATACTACCGCATCTTAGAAATATAGACAAATACTGAAGAATAATCTCTCCATGAAATTTTCAGTATCCTTACATAGAACCACGTTTCCGGTTCCTGTGGGGAAATTGTCCAACATTCACTGCCATATAAAAAAAATAACAACTTCTTCCTTTTTGTTATTAATATATTCTTTTTCTGTTTCTCAACACTGTTTAGACCATAAAAAGATCCGTTCGTTAATCCAAAGCGTGTTCGAAACTTTTCACCCTCGGTAATACACATTCAAAACATTCAAACTTCTTCATTGGCTTGATGTTAAGATCTCCAATTCGTACTTAGCATCGAAGATTTTTTTCTCTTTTGCTGATGACTGTGCGCTTTGTCTATTTGCAGCTGACGGTCTTTTTTTTATCGCTTTTTTCTACTACAATAGCTAGGAGGTCTTTTAGTTTCCTTTCCGGCGTGATCATTAACACAGTGTTATCCACGCATTATATTGTTACGACAGACAGATAAAGAACATAGATAGATAGATAGATAGATAGATAGATAGATAGATAGATAGATAGGACGAAAGAAAGAAACAGACGTCAATAGATAGATAGATAGATGGATAGATAGATAGAAAGATAGATAGATAGATAGATAGATAGATATTGATTAGTATGTGATAGATAGATAGATAGATAGATAGATAGATAGATAGATAGTAAGAAAGAAAGAAACAGACGTCAATAGATAGATAGATAGATAGATAGATAGATAGATAGATAGATAGATAGATAGATAGGAAGAAAGAAAGAAACAGACGTCAATAGATAGATAGATAGATGGATAGATAGATAGAAAGATAGATAGATAGATAGATAGAGAGATATTGATTAGTATGTGATAGATAGATAGATAGATAGATAGATAGATAGTAAGAAAGAAAGAAACAGACGTCAATAGATAGATAGATAGATAGATAGATAGATAGATAGATAGATAGGAAGAAAGAAAGAAACAGACGTCAATAGATAGATAGATAGATGGATAGATAGATAGAAAGATAGATAGATAGATATTGATTAGTATGTGATAGATAGATAGATAGATAGATAGATAGATAGATAGATAGATAGATAGATAGATAGATAGAACAAATTTTCTCAAATATACATTAGAACTTAATATTAATAACAAAAGACCATTTCTTGATGTATTCATTGATTCTCGCACACATAGATTTAATAGTTCTCTATATAGGAAACCAACTAGCATAAATTCGTATCTTCTTAATTATAATAGTGAATGCGCCCAACAATATAAGTTAGCTGTTATAAAAAACTTAATTCAACGCACACGAATGATATCTTCTTTCAAATCTATATTTTTTAAAGAATTACACAACATTAAGCAAACACTTGTCAATAATGGATTTCCTAACTCCGTTATTGATCAACAAATTAAAATGTATCTCAATGTATCTCAACAAAGTTAACAATAGTTCTAACAATATTGATAATATTAATAATAATAGTTTACATCAAAATAAACATGACACCATTAACTTATACTATAGCAACCAAATATATAATAATTACAAACAAGATGAAAAAACTCTCAAAAACATAATACGTAGAAATGTTAAAAACCAGTGGATAGTAATAATCAAATTAAACTCATTATATATTATAAAAAATTCAAAACCTCATAGTCTCTAATAACCCTAAAAGCACTAAACTAAATTCTCTACAAAAAAACAATGTAGTGTACCAATTTACATGCCTATTCAGAGATTGCATCTCTGATAATAATAAAAAACCCAGTACATATATTGGTTTTACTACAACCACGCTCTCCCGTAGACTTACATGTCATCTTTCTGATCAGAGTACTATTAAACAACATTTCTCTGAAAAACATAAACATGTAGGTAATATCAGACAGATTTTGGTCAACAATACGGTGATCCTTACTCATACACATAGTAAGAGGAACCTGCAGATATTGGAGGCCATGTACATCAAATCTAAACAACCAACACTTAATAAAATCACCTTTAAATCCGGACATAACACATTACATTGCATTTGACTACATGGTTTTGTTGTCATTTTGCGCTATCACACGGTGTGACGTCACAGAACCGCATTGCAAATTTGAGAACTGCGTTTGTTATTTTTGGTAACTATTGCCGTTGCCTAGCGGGGTTTTATGTCAACACAAAACCAAATCGTCGGTGATGGTGGATGTTATTGTATTATCGTGTAAATAACCTCTCTGAAGATGGCTCATGTGAGCCGAAAGCTTAGAAGCAAATTAATAAAAAATTATCCAAATGTTGGAGAATTTTTGTTTTTTATTTTCAAGTGAAATTAAAGCAAAAATACGACGTTTAGAACGGTTCATGATTGAACATAATAGACATTAATAGGTCATCTCTTATATTTAACAGTATATGTTTAGAAAATGTATATATATTCTATATACATATATATATATATGTATATATATATGTGCATATATATGTATATACGTATATATGTAAAAATATATATATGTGTGTATACATATATATATATATGTATTAATATATATATATATTAATAGATATATATATATATGTATATATATGTGCATATATATGTATTTACGTATATATGTACATATATATATGTGTGTGTGTATACATATATATATGTATTAATATATATATATATATTAATATATATATATATATATATATATATATATATGTATATATATGTGCATATATATGTATATACGTATATATGTACATATATATATATGTGTGTGTATACATATATATATATATATATATATATATATATATTTACCAAGGTAGCGAAATAACTCGTTTAAAAAACATATATATATATATATATATATATATATATATATATATACACTACATATAGAAAAATTCAATTTGTTTTTATCGGAGGGTTATTTCGACTGGTAAATTTAACAGCCATCTTCTCATCGATACAAAGACATTATGGGAAAAGAAATTTATTTAATTCTGCATATATATATATATATATATATATGAAAGGAATTATTACGACTTTTGACATTTCATTTATAAGTCATGAAATACAAATTTTTTTAAAGAAAATATTTAAGATGAATATGATCTTTTCGAAGATGAAACGGTGTCTTTTCCTCTAGGAAAAAAAAAAAAAATGAAGAAAAAAAAAACTAGACAAACGCCGCAGAATTAAACATATAATTCACTGATTATATATTTATTTTATCAACTATCTTTCCCCACATAAATATTAAACAAAACTCCCGGCGCCTTTTTTTTTCAAAACGCAAATAAATAATACTACGTATTATAATAAATACTGATATATATATATATATATATATATATATATATATATATTGTCAACAGCAGATAGATCTTTTTCGCTGTATCACAGCTCATCAGTACGGGTAGACTCCGAGTGCTTTTTTCACCCAGGATTGAGACCCGACCGAATTGACGTCAGTCGGCGATTCTACCCCTGGTCTATGGGCGTTCGGTGGGAGAAGCCAGACATTTTAGCGCATATATTATCATTATACGCACCCAATAGCTAGAGTAATCTAATTCATCTTATTGATGAGCGATGCGTACACGCATATATATATATATATATATATATATATATATGTATATATATATATTTTACAAAAGTGCAAGAAGCCGTGAACGTTTTGTTTAAAGTGTAAATTTATTGTTGGTATTATTATAATTATTACTTGCTTTTTCTATTATATATTTGTTGTCCGTAATGGTATTTGTGTCGCTACGCGTGTTTCAAATCTAAAGTTGACTCTTTTCCCGACGAATAAACTTGTGACTTCACATGTCGAGATCCGTTTGCTTATTTGGTATTATGTATAAATAAGTGCGGTGCAGGAGAAAATGTTCATATGTGTGCGTGTGTCTGTGCGTGTTTTTTTATTTTTTTAATTTTGTTTTTTCACACTCGCACGTAAAGTTTATTCTGTCGCCTCGGTTGACCATAAAAAATAATGTATCATACAAAAAGCAAGTACAATAGTAGCAACAATAGTAGCAACAATAAATCTACACTTTAAACAAAACATTCACGGCTTCTCGCACTTTTTCTTCTATATCAATTTCCCTCGTTGAAACAATCCCTATTTCTGCTTATAGTCTATAATAACCCAACAAGCACTAAACTAAATTCTCTACAAAAAACCAATGTAGTGTACCAATTTACATGCCCATTCAGTGATTGCATCTCTGATACTAATCAAAAACCTAGTACATATATTGGTTTTACTACAACCACGCTCCCCCGTAGACTTACATGTCATCTTTCTGATCAGAGTACAATTAAACAACATTTCTCTGAAAAGCATAAGCATGTAGGTAATATCAAACAGAGTTTGGTCAACAATACGGTGATCCTTACTCATACACACAGTAAGAGGAACCTGCAGATTTTGGAGGCCATGTACATCAAATCGAAACAACCAACACTTAACAAAATCAACTTTAAAACAGGAAATAACATATTACATTGCATTTGACTACATGGTTTTGTTGTCATTTCGCGCTATCCCGCGGTGTGACGTCACAGAACCGCATCGCAAACTTAAGAACTGCGTTTATTATTTTTGGTAACTATTGCCGTTGCCTAGCGGAGTTTTATGTCAACACAAAATAAAATCGTCGGTGATGGTGGATTCTATAATATTTCAGTTTAAACAACCTCTCTGAAGATGGCTCATGTGAGCCGAAAGCTTAGAAGAAAACCAATAAATAATTATCCAAATGTTGGAGAATTTTTGTCTTTATTTTAACTGAAATTAAAGCAAAAATACGACGTTTAGAACGGCTCAGGATTAAACATAATAGACATTCATTGTCTCTTACATTTAACAGCATATGTTTAGAAAATTACTTGCTGCCTCGATATCCTATATATATATATATATATATATATATATACATATATATATATATATATATGTGTGTGTGTGTGTGAATAACGATCGGTACCTACAGAAACCACAAATTACTCTAAAAAGAAAAGACGTCATACTTATCCCAAACCCGAGGAACCTTTCGGCCAACACTTTTCAAGGGCTTCGTTGGCAAAATTATAAATTATAAATAGGGCTAGAACGAAGACAATATCAAAAGGGGAATTACTCACAGTACTGGGAGAAAGTGGAATTCGTTTAAAAATAAACTTTAATGAAAAACATTAAAATGTGAGGGGGCTTGTAAATTTAATTCCACAAGAGTGATTTAAAAAAGAAAAATGTTACACTCACAGACTCTCCAGTAACTGCAAGGAGCGAAAGAAATGCTCTTTCTGTCTGCACAGACTCGGTTGCTGGATTTTCAGGCAAATGGCCTCCAAGACCCGTAGATGATATGATGAGCGAGCACTGTGCAAGACAGAAAACCAACTGTCCTCGTACGCGGAGGCACACGCTGAATTGTCCAACAAGTGTTGGCCGATCGCTGAATCCAGGACAGCTTGGGTTGTTCTTATAGTACTGATAGGGCTGCCAGAACGTATATTCGCAGGGGCGTGTTGCAAGACCCGCGTCTCCAACCTAAGACTGGTTCGTCCTATGTATGCCGCATCACAACAGCATTTAAATTTATAAACAACGGAACTTTTTCGAAAATAGGACAACCTGTCTTTGACAATATATATATATATATATATATATATATATATATATATATATATTGTTTAATACTTAGTTTTTGGTTCTAATAGGGTTAGACCAGTGCACATTTGTATTAAAAAGTGTTCAATACAATTATATTGTAGAACTTTTGAATATTTTCCATTTTTAAGTGAGTTTCTACCTGTCTTCAGGCGATTTTTAATAACTGATTTTACCTTTTACCGTTTTTCTTTTTAAGAACGCTCTTGTAACGGTGTTTTATTTGAACGTTCACGTAGCAGGGAATTTATGAACGCGCAATTTTTAAATTCAAACGGATTATGGCGTTTTCATCAATGTTTGTATGAACCTAAGAGGTATTTCTTAGTGTGGATGCATTTTGTCATAATTTCTGTTCTTTCATTTAACAGTTCGTCTTTATTTGGGTATGTCATAATTTATAATTTTTCTTTTTGACACAGTCTACCTATTTGTCCACCATTGTAAGGTGTGGCTGTTTTTACAATGCTCCACGTTTTTTGAGACTAAACCCTGGGCAAAAATCAGACATCTGAAGTCGTCAGCAGATAACTATGCTAATTTAAAGTCATGACAGTGTTTTTTTTAATATAGCCGCAAATGTCAGTTAGTCCTGCTGATCCTCCTTGAATAGATTTAGGCACTTCCATCTCTTATGAAAGAGTGACGTGTTAGATCCAAATAGTTCCGACAGTAACTTAACTGTTTCTGTGAAATCTAAGTCCTTTGTGCTTTTGGGGAGGATAAAGTCAACGAACCTACTGTGTTCTTCGGCACCCAATTTTCTTAGTAATAGTCGAACTTTTTTTTAATTTGACCATTCTTTGCAATCAACGTTGAATAAATCTCCGTACCGCATGTAGAAAGCATCCAAGGTTTTTTCATCTTCGGGTACATCTTTTTTTTATTCGAAAGTTTCCATGGTACTCCAGATAGTGCCCTGGGAAAATGCAGTATCATTCTCAGATGTTTGTTTGCCATTTAATGATTTGTGCAATAACTCTTCTATTTGATTTTGACGTTCCTCGCCTTTTTAAAGAGATTGCTCTTGGAAATCTTTCTACTGTTTATGAAGTTCCAGAAACAGTTGTTGCTGTTGTAGAAGTAACCGCTCTTCGGTTTTCTGCTGTCGTTCTTCACTTTTTAGCTGATAATCTGAGCTTTCATCAACTGGATTATTACTTTCTGAAAATCCTCCATTTTTTTATTTCAGACTAAATCGACCAATTTTTACGTTAAAAAACATAGCATAAAAAACAAACTGTAGTTACAGTTTTTTTGTAAGACGTATGCGAAAGAAGAGAGGCCACAAAAAAATCTATTACAGATTTCTTTTTCTGTAATATCGTTGTTCCGAGCTTGTAGAAGATTTTTCATGCGACCCTTAATTATTGAAGTTTCCCACACTTATTTTTTACTTTGCCACAATTTTAGAAGGAACTTGTAGATTATTTCCTGATGTGTCTGTATTTTTCAGCCCTTTTATTTTAGTTTTGGTTTCGGGTTTGGCTCTAAGTAGGTATAATTGTAGTTCTTAGTCTCAGCCATGATACCATTTACTCAGAGGACATATTTAGCCTTCAAAATTCAATTTACGACAAAAAAAATCTTATTTGATATCGATACCAGGAAATCAAAATTTGACTTACATCCATTCATTTTTCTTTCAGTCTATGGTTTCGCTTTAACTGGAAGCAACTATTGCTTTTTAGTCTTTCGTGCCAACGTCCAAAAAGTCTGAGCTTCAGGATCATGGATTAGTTTTAAAGCTTTCATTACACCCGAGCAACGTCGGGCTATATTGCTAGCTTGTCAATAAAAAGAAATTAATTTCCATCTTTTTTCAAAATAACGTTTTCTACTTGATGAGACATTGTTCTTTCAATGTCGAAACAAAATGTACACTTTTGGAGTAGATTGTAGTTTGGACATGTTCTAAAATATAATTTATATATATATATATATATATATATATATATATATATATAATCATATCGCCCCAAGCAAGGCATTTTACTGCCACTGTTTGGAGGGGGTTGCATAGAAGAAAAGTTATGAGAAAGAGTGACAGGTTATAGGGGGTGTCAGAAAGTGGGTAAGAGAATGATGAGAATACTGATGAGAGTGGAGTGGACGGAGAAAGGAGCATGTCTATTAATTTTTCATTTAAATTCTTGAAGATTATAGCTGTTGGGAAGCAAGTAAATGGAAGGGAATTCCACAGGCGAGCAGTGCGAAAAAAAGCTGGTAGAGTAAAATTTGTGTTTACAATTTATTGGTTTCGCAGTAAAAGGGTGGGACCTAATTGCTAATCTTGCGGCTCGAAGAAATTCATATATAGGGGCACCAGTTAGCTAAGTTCATCGGAGCAGAAGCCGTGAAAGTATTTGTAGAATAGAGACAGGAAAGCCACATTGCGTAGGTGAGAAAGTGACTGTATCGGAGCTGCCAAGTCGGGATCGATCACATTACAGATTCTCCGTTGGACTATATATATATATATATATATACATTACACATTAGAATAAAAGAACATATACACACGCAAGCGTCGTCCTTCCATAAACATTAAAAAAATGCAACAATACTAACAAGAACATAATCATCAACATCGAGGCTAGAGAGCGGAACTTAGGGAACCTGCGCATAAAAGAGTCCCTAATAATAACTAAACTACACCTACAGATCAACAATCGACAAGAGCTTAATCTGGACTACATAACAGAGTAGGCAACGCTAACGCGCACATGACACACAATGACCACAACACTAAAGCGCATACACACGGGCACGATATCACAGTTTAATGCACACATATAAACATACGCACCATAAACATGCGCACACAACTCATGCCGGAACGGGTGAGCTCATGTGTGCGTGTGTGTGTGTGTGTGTGTATGTGGGTGTATATATGAGTATGTATACATATATATGTGTGTGTGTGTGTGCGCGTGTGTGTGTGTGTGTATGTGTGTGTGGGTGTGCATGTGTATGTGCGTACACTAAACACATACACGCATCTAGGCACCTCCATTATTTCGACATAGAGACCTGATGCCTACAGGGAATATTAACAAAAAATATCCATAAAGACTTTTTACATTATGCAGTTTATTAGAGAGGATAATAAATAATAATAACAACAATCCTATAGGATAAAAAATTAAAATATAAAAAAATAAAAAAAATATTTTTACGATATGTTATCCAACCCCCCGGCAAAATTAAAATAACAATAATAACAATCCTATAGGTTAAAAATTAAACATTATTAGAGAGAATAATAATAATAATAATAATAATAATAATAATAATAATAATAATAATAATAATAATAATAATAACCCTACAGGATAAAATTATAATAAAAAATGAAGAAAAAATAAAAATAATAATAATGATAAATGAACAAATAATTTTACGCTATGTTATTCCCCACCCCCGGCAAAGTAGTGGAGGTGCCTATAATACACCGCACACCGGAGCGTGCACACACACACACACACACACACACACACACACACACACATACAAATTAAAGTAGAATAGATTACAAGAACTAAGCGCACATAGACACGCACACAGGACACAGTCACGGACACGCACACACCACCAAATAAAGCAGATAGATAAAACAACAGTAATGAAATTGATCCTCTTCAGCCCGGTTAAAGAGTCAAGGGAACGGTCAGGTCGCACTAAGATAAACCACACATACAAGCAGACTGATATCATCAGACCAAAAAGGCCCCAACTAGAATACACCCCCCCCAACACACACACACACAGAGCAGCAGACAGCCAGCCAGGAATAGCCATTCTTTGAAAGGCCGTGAACACACTCGGACAGACAAAAGTTTCTCTGCCATTCTGAAGATGAGATTTTGATCTCGAAATATTAATGTATAATAAATAGGTAATACCCAAAAACTCCTTCACCTTCCTTTATTTTGCTCAATGCATTATGACAGCCTTCAAGACATAACCATATAACTATTTTACACAATGCTTCAAGCAAATTACAAAACTTTATATATATATATGTGTGTGTGTGTGTGTGTGTGTGTGTGTGTGAACGTATGTATCAATGTACATGTGAGTGTGTGTGTATGTATACCGGTGAACATAGAACATTTTCAGCACAGATATGGCAGCAATAATGGTCGGATATTGTAAAGACAGACCATGACAAGAGGAGTCAGGTGCTTTCTAGAGCGTTAAAAAGAGCCGACATTTTTTCCAGAATCTTCAAGGATATCGGTAAAGATGGTAAGAATACTTAGAGATAACAGTGTATTTCCACCTGTGGATTTACTGAGTGTCAGTTTGAGTGGCAAAACAGAGATGCGCGCTTTTCCAAATGGCCTTCGCTGTGAAAAAAAAACAAAAAACAACAACAAAAAAAGACAAAAAACGACAGCCATGATTATAATGGTGAATGATAATAAAAAATGATAATAATAACAAATAATGAAACCATTTCTCAAATGGAAGAACACGATCTTTGTTTCTTGCGTGACATTTACTGAAAGGAAACAGAAAGTTTGGCACAACATGTGATTATGCTGCTTATTTTAAAAAGGAAAAAGTACACCAATCTGCAAAAGAAGGAAACAGCGAAAAATCTATCTATCTATCTATCTCAGTCCGTTCATATCTATCTATCTATCTATCTCAGTCTGTTTCTATCTATCTATCTATCTATCTATCTATCTATCTATCTATCTATCTCGCCGCTCCGTCTATCTATCTATCTATCTATCTATCTATCTATCTCAGCCGTTTCTTCTATCTATCTATCTATCTATCTATCTATCTATCTATTCTATCTATCTATCTCATCCAGTTCTATCTATCTATCTATCTATCTATCTATCTATCTATTCTATCTATCTCAGCCGTCTATCTATCTATCTATCTATCTATCTATCTATCTATCTAGCCGTCTATCTATCTATCTATCTATCTATCTATCTATCTATCTATCTATCTATCGCAGCCGTTCTATCTATCTATCTATCTATCTCAGTCTGCTCATATCTATCTATCTATCTATCTATCTATCTATCTATCTATCTATCTATCTCTCTATCGCAGTCTCTTCATATCTATCTATCTATCTATCTATCTATCTATCTATCTCAGTCTGCTCATATCTATCTATCTATCTATCTATCTATCTATCTATGTATGTATGTATGTATGTATGTATGTATGTATGTATGTATGTATGTATGTATGTATCTATCTATCTATCTATCTATCTATCGCAGTCTCTTCATATCTATCTATCTATCTATCTATCTATCTATCTACTAATCTATCTATCTCAGTCTGCTCATATCTATCTATCTATCTATCTATCTATCTATCTATCTATCTATCTATCTATCTATCTATCTCAGTCTGCTCTATCTATCTATCTATCTATCTATCTATCTATCTATCTCAGCCGTTCTATCTATCTATCTATCTATCTCAGTCTGCTCATATCTATCTATCTATCTATCTATCTATCTATCTATCTATCTATCTATCTATCGCAGTCTCTTCATATCTATCTATCTATGTATCTATGTATCTATCTATCTATCTATCTATCTATCTATCTATCTA
>JBBBDQ010001812.1:130000-145000 GCA_037127315.1 Ascarosepion bandense
ATATGGATCAGAATTCGACAAGATGATAGAATAAAATAAAGCACAATTTAGGAAACCTAGCTCAATCTGACACCTTTCACTTTTAATCAATCTTCTTCAGGAATCGAGTTAAAAATTAAAAAAAATGTCTTACCTTTCCCAAGGGTATTTGCGCGGAGGGCAATCTAAAGAAACCAACTGGAATTGAAACACATGCTTTCTGATTTCAAAATCTGAACCGATATAAATGACACCACCCGCCAAGGTTACATCTGATATTCCCAATCCGTCGTCCATATTGGTACCGGCCAGTTTCAATTTTGCTTAACTTCGATAATAGCATAAGAACCAGTGTTTTAATGTGATATGGCCGTAAAACCGGTTACACCACCTGCACAACCAAGCTTATGTCGCCTGGTATTCCCATGCGGTCTAGTAAGACGTCTTGTTTATATAGTTGTTGTAAACCTAACATATATATTTGTTTTCTTTTTTTGTTTTTGTCTGAGATACATTCTCCCAAAGAACATTTGAAGTGATATTTTACTTTCTATTATATATTATTAATTTTAATTTTCTATTAGGATCAACAAGAGATCATATATTTCGTACTAATATATCTCCCGTTGATCCTAATAGAAATGTATATGTTGGATTTACAACACCTACATTAACAAGACTTCTTATGTTACAGATGTCTGACCATTCGTCCATTTCTAGACATCTACAACAACATTCCTTTCTACATTCACAATATTAAAAAAAAATTAAGATCGATTACACAACTATCCTACACCAAGAAAACAACAAAAGCAAACTACAAATCCTCGAGGCAACATACACTAAAAAATCTTAAGCCCTCAATGAAAAGAATCAGCTATGAATACTTGTTACGTCGGGTAACAGAATTATGTGAAATAATACAAAACAACGTATTAGAATAAAAGTAGGTGTATTGACAGGAAAGGGAAGTATTTACATGAGGTGAGGATTAGTGGAATACAGAACAAGGTAATTAGTATACAGTATCGTCGTAGAGACGTGATAGATTGACTAGTAAAACACTTCCGGTGCAATATCGGGTACACTCGACTGACCCGCTCACTCGACTTCCTTACTCGAGATATAATCACTACTACTTTATATAGTGATTCGAGTCCATTTCGGTGGAAAGGTGGAGAGCGCCCCACAATACTATAGTAATATTTTAAAATGTCTATAAAAAGAACAGTTTTTTCATGCTTTAACACGATCATGACCATGACATTGCAACATAAAATTTCCATTTTAGATAATTTTCACGTTCTAATGAACGCTAAGCAATTTGTCAACCGTTATATTTGAAACAAGAAGAAAATTTACAATATTTTTTTTAGCAATACAGTTTTGCGGTTATTATTTGTTACCATAACTCACACCCCCGAAGATGATCTCGGAAGAAGATTGAAAGTACTTGGGAATATCGAGAAATGAATATTAAAATCATCTATCAAAGTTACAGCTTATTTCTTAAATCTTTCAATTATATTAAGCGAAAATTACCCATAAATATGAACGGATTTTATTAAACATAAGCAGACACACTGTTTACAATTTATTTAATCTCACACACACACACACACACACACACACACACACACACACACACACACATATATATATATATATATATATAATCCAAAAAAGGAAAAGTATGTAGGCAAAATAAAAAAAAAAGATCCTATTAATTTTATTAATATTAAAAATGATACAGGTGGAGGATCCTATGTAAATAGTATTATCTATTTACAGAGCCAACTATGTATATTATATCAAATAAAATTCCGAATTCTACATAGGTCGTATAGCTATTTCAGCAAGAAAAATCTCGCTTCTTCAGCAACGATCTAAACCAAATTTTTTTTTTTTAAACATGGTACAAAGATTCCCATATCGGAAGAAGCCCAAATACATATCAATACTCAGGAAGCTTACATTTGAGTTTGAGTTTTGTTTAACGGCATATCAAACTCTGTGGGTTATTTAATATCCAAAAGTTGGAGCTTTAAAGGTTTTTTTGTTATTAATGTTCTGTTAGAGTGTTGAAAAATAATTTTATTTTTTTTACTAGCAGTATAGACCGTCGTTGCTCGGGTGTAATGAAAGCTTCAAAACTAATCCATGGTCCTGGAGCTCAGACTCTTTAGACGTTGGCACGAAAGACTAAAAAGCAATAATTGTTTCCAGTTAAAGCGAAACTGTAGACTGAAAGAAAAATGAATGGATGTAAGTCAAATTTTGATTTTCTGGTATCGATATCAAATAAGTTTTTTTCGTCGTAAACTGAATTTTGAAGGCTAAATAAGTCCTTTGAGTAAATGGTATCATGGCTGAGACTAAGAACTACAATTATACCTACTTAGAGCCAGACCCGAAGCAAAAACGAAAATAAAAGGGCTGAAAAAAAAATACAGACATACAGGAAGATAAACAGACACACACATACAAACATCTTGCCATTTATATATATATATATGTCTTTGTCTATGAGTGTATCAAATTTGATTAAAATCGGACCACTCCTTTTATAACCCGATTTTTTCGATTATCGATTTTCGATATTTATCGGGGGTACCTCGGCACAAAACCTAGCTAAGAACACTCGCAGACGCTTATAGTACAACTGTGTAAATTTTCAAGAAAATCGGTTCAGCCGTTTTCGTAACGGACACACACACACACACACACGGACAAAGTTCCATTTATAAATAAATTTAGATTTTAAAAAACAGAAAGTGTCTTCTAGTTTTGTATTTAAAAACTTATTGTTGGCAATATTTTTCCTTCAGAAAGGTATATTTTTCTATAAAAGTCTATTTCTATGTAAATATTTCTATTAAAGTATTGTTATATTTTCATAGTGTTTTGACACCAGTTTGGGTATAAACTATTTTCCCATAGCTGTGATCCTAACAGGTGCTGCTACATCGGCTCAGGGTGGACCAGGGTACAACAGCAATTAAGAGGTGGTTCCATGCTCCTCACAACCTCCCAATCAGAGGCCTTGCTTCCGGATGCAGTTTGCCGTCATACCCAAGACCCGAAGTTTACATAAAAAAAATGAAGGAAGGGATTTTAGAAAGTAAGAAAAATTAAATTTGTCGTTTAGATTAGATACCGAGGGGTAGAGAAAGAGATTCAAAGCCTCGATATTAGAATAAGACTTTTAGATTACGTGTGCGTTGTGGTGGATATCGGCTCGGAACGAGAAATCGCGGAGCAGAGTTCGAATTCCAGTTGAATCCATTGCATTCACTTACGCGCAAATACCCTTGGGAAAGGTATTAATCCGTCTCTTCCCTCCAGTTATGGGTTAAATAGCAGGACAAATTGGGTTCTATAGCCTTGGCTGGTAACCAATCTACCGCAGAAAGCAATGGCAACCTACTGCGGGCTAATCTTCTGCCCAGTCAGTCATGTCTCTTTCGAAACATGATCGCCCAAGCGATAATAGCTGGAAACATAATTAAAACTTATACTGAGAATGAAGAGGGGGATCAGTTTTCTATTGTTATGAAGTAATAAACTGATCCCCCACTATTTACTATTTAATAATATGCTACATCTCTTCCCCCTCTAGCTATGAGTCAAATGACAGGACAGATTGGTTCTATAGCCTTAGCTGGCAACCAATCTACCGCAGAAAGCAATGGCAACCTACTGAGGAATAATCTTCTGCCCAGTCAGTCAGTCATGTCTCGAAAGAGACATGATCGCCCATTAAGCGTGTTTCACGGATGGCAATTAACTGACTGTATTAAAGAATCCAAAAATCAGAATTTAACTGTGTCTCGGGAATAGAAGTGGGTGGGGTGAATGAAAAAAAAAAGAAAGGACAAATTAAAGAAGAAATAAGGCATTAAAAAAAAAAAGGAGAAAAACTCTTCGGTAGCCAGGATGACGAATGCCGGCTTCAGATAGTGAAAGGAATGGAAAGTTATATAAAAAAGCAAAAAAGAAAAGGAATCTGGAGGAAAGTAGAGATAGGAGACAATATATTATATATTTAGTTCTGTTAAAAATGTATCCCAAATATCTGGTTTAAAATAATAATATTAATAACATGGCCGGACTATTGTAGTAGTTTTAAAATCTCCCAATAGATAAAAATAAAAAAAGTAAAAAAACTGGGCCTAAAAAGAGAATTTAGCAAATAATACATATATACGTATATACACACATACATATACATGTCCTTACACATACATGCTTATATATATATATATATATATATATATATATACTTTAAACTAGCAGTCTAGCCCGGCGTTGCTCGGGTGTAATGAAAGCTTGAAAATTAATCCATGGGCTTGGAGCTCAGACTCAGCCTAAAAAATATTTGTGTAAAGTTTGGTGAGAATCGGATAAAAATTGTGGATTTGTATAAAGGACATACAGACAGCTAAACAGACACACACACAAACATCTTGCCTTATATATATTTTTTGGATTATAGATTTGCGATATTTATCGGGGGTACCGCGACACAAAACCTAGCTAAGAACACTCGCAGACGCTTATAGTACAACTGTGTAAATTTTCAAGAAAATCGGTTCAGCCGTTTCGGACTCTATAGGTAACGGACACACAGAGACACACAGAGATACAAAGTTCCATTTATAAATAAGTTTAGATATATACAAACACACATCCATCTCTATATATATTAGGACCGTGAGTAATTTCTTGCTGATTTTTCACGAAAAGTTATGTTTTATATACAAAAATTAGTACGAAACATATCACTGTGAGTGTCGTACATTGCTGTATTTACTAGTCTTCCTACGCAAGGCCGGATGTGACACATGGTCATTTTATAGTGGGTATTCCCGGCCATATAGCCGGGCCCCAAAAAAAAAAATGTCTGTCTCTTTTTACCGAGTCGTGGTTCTACCCTTCGGCGGAACCACGACTGGGTTTGTGCTCTCTGCTCGGAAGCAGAGAGCGCCCTCTACCCGAAGGCAGAGAGCTGACAGTGTTATAGAGCAGTCATCCTAAGACGTCTTAGTATCGTCCATTGCTAGCCGTTACTGTTCTTATCCTTTTGGCAGCATTTCTTTTCGTATATCGGCCGTTTTTCTTCAATGATCGGTTTAAACGCATCAGTTGTAGACGATAGCGATCTCCTTTGACGGTTTCGGTCGGTTTGAATAGCTCATAATAAACTAGGCCCAGCTGATCTCATCAAACGCAGAGCGGAACCTTCGAACCACGGATATTCGGCTTTGCTGCCGTTGTCGATGTATGGCCGGGCTTAGCCCGCGATCTTTTACGCTTGGGGTTATCGTAGTGTACTCACATTTAATTTCTAGTCACGGTACGAAGCAAAAAGCTTTTTCTTTTCTGTCGCAAGACATCGTTTGACTCTCAGCTTCAACTCCCAACGATACCCAATATCCTTGCTTTTGAATTATTCCTAATGCTTTCAAATGTTTTTAAACTGTTGTGTGATCAACTCTTAATGATTTATTAGTGTAATACGTGTTGATTTTGTCACCAATTTTTTAAGGCATACTCTGTTAGAACACTTTCCAGGTATTTAAAATTCTGTACCTGCTTGATTTTTGTATACCCGGCCTCTAGCTGGAATTTTAGGCTCCACTTTTCCCTTCAGTTAAGTGCCATACGTGATACACGCTAAAGAGACTTGACTGACTGGGCAGAAGATTATCCCGCAGTAGGTTGCCATTGCTTTCTGCGGTAGACTGGTTACCAAACAAGGCTATAGAACCCAATCCATCCTGTTATTTGACCCATAACTGGAAGGATGAGACGGATTAATACCTTTCCCAAGGGTATTTGCGCGTATATAATTGCAACGAATTCAGCTGGATTTCGAACTCGGTTCTACCGATTTCTCGTTCCGAGTTGATATCCACTGGACCACAACACACATCCTCTTTTCCCTTAGAGACGAATAAGAGAGAGAGAGAGAGAGAGAGAGAGAGAGAGAGAGAGAGAGAGTGTGTGTGTGTGTGTTCTGGCAGGAGGCTTTTGTGGTGAACACGGTCCTAGACGAAGCAAGAGGCTTAGGGTTGCCTGCGTCTTTTGTGGCCGCAGAGTGGTCGCTCGACGAAGCAAGCAAAATGGCGGCGAGGCCTTGAATGACTGTGCGCGTGCGCAAAGGTGGCTCACGTGTACGTAAATCGTGGACGGTACGAGAAAGAAAAATAGAGCCTCAATTTGACTGGGGCAGAAGGAACGCGATCAGTTAGTAACGAAGAAGATAAATACAGACGACAACAACAGCAAGGTGAAGAAGACAATTAAAAGATATAAAAAGAAGAAGAACGAGAACCCTGTTCCTGCACATAGCACATAACAAACACATGTGTATGTATAAAATAGGCAGAATGGGAGCGACGTCATCATATGTATCTTCTTTAACTCTTATGATATGCCAAGTAAGAAGGCGGACGTCGTCATGGCAACTGTGCTGTAATAAAAAGCGAAGCAATGTTTCATTGAAAAGGAATACTGCTTGCAGTAAGCCTAGCATTCCTTTTAATATCACCGCAGAGTGTGCCGAACATTTTAAAGGGTTAAATTATATTTAAAGCTGTTCTTAAGACCCCTAGAACTCGTTTGAAACTCTTATTAAAATTATAAGTTACGAATAAGATGAAAATATCCGAGTAATATTTTTTCGTATCCGATGCTTGTAACACGCTACCTATACTCATTTTTCGATACCTAAATTCAAATTCAAATTTTAAAAATAAATAAGTAATCTTCAAGCTTTATAATTAGCTTTAATTGAAAGCCATGAGATTAAATTTAGTAATTCCAGCTAGCAAAATACACTGGTGTATTTTAAACCGAAATTATATTGATTGGAATCTAAAATTTTCAGTTAAAAAAAAAGGTTTAATGTTTCCGCTATTTTTGATCGATCGACACATTTCGTAAACAGTAACGAAATATCTGTTTTAAAAATCTTGCAAAAATAAAATATATCTCGCTGACACGTCATTTAAGTCAATTTTTTAAATTGAAACTTGCCTCTATCTGATTGCAAACATTTGGTACTTGCTTACTGGCTGAAATGTATGATAAAAGCTTTTCTTAACTACAGTAGTCCTCTTATATCGTGATGAATGATTTAATGACAGCCGGAAATTGTCAAAAACGCTAAGTATGGCGGCCACAAACACTTGAGTCAAAATGAAAGTGCGGTTTTCTGTGGTTTTCTATGTAAGGGAAATAATCCAAAACACTTATTAACTTCTAAAATCAATATGACCCCTTATGGAAACTTGTTATGACCCCTATGGAACATCGTACTTAATAAAAATGAACATATTTACACACACCAAATTCTGTATAATTATTTAAAAAATATGGGTTTTGAACGGTTTTTATTAAACTTTTCAATTTTCGACAGGCAATATAATCAATCGTTTTTCTTCAGACTATAATTTCCTGGGAAAGGTATTAATCCGTCTATTCCTTCCAGTTATGGGTTAAATAACAGGACAGATTGGGTTCTATAGCCTTGGTCGGCAACCAGTCTACCGCAGAAAGCAATGGCAACCTACTGCGGGATAATCTTCTGCCCAGTCATGTCTCTTTCATCACATAATCGCCAAAAGCATTTATCACGTATGGCACTTAACTGATTGACGGAATATAATAGTCATAAAGTGGGGGATCAGTGTTCTATTGTTATGAAGTAATAAACAGATCCCCCACTAAATACTACTTAATAATATAGTACATATATTCCCCATCTAGCCATGAGTCAAATAACAAGACAGATTGGGTTCTATAGCCTTGGTCGGCAAGCAGTCTAACGCAGAAAGCAATGGCAACCTACTGCAGGATAATCTTCTGCCCAGTCAGTCATGTCTCTTTCGAGACATGATCGCTCAAAGCGTGTATCGCGCATGGCACTTAGCTGACTGAATGAAGATAATAATTGTAAATATAAGTAACGCTTCTACTGGGCAAAAAGTGGGGGATTAGTTTTCTATTGTTATGAAGTAATAAACTGATCCCCCACTAGCTATGAGTCAAATAACAGGACAGATTGGGTTCTATAGCCTTGGTCGGCAACCAGTCTACCGCAGAAAACAATGGCAACCTACTGCGGGATAATCTTCTGCCCAGTCAGTCATGTCTCTTTCGAGACATGATCGCCCCAGCGTGTATCACGTATGGTACTTATCTGACTGACTGACTGACTGACTGACTGACTGACTGACACGCACAGATTATGAAAATGAAGACAAAATCAGGGACAACCAGCAGAAGTCAGAATGATAAAGCAAATCACAAAAAGCAGAAAACAATTTCAACAACGCGAAATAATTAGAGTTTCGGAGGTCGATGAAGTTTTCGGCATTATTTAAACAAAATCTTTTATTCGACTCGGAAAGTGCGACACAGGGATTCAAAGGCGAAGATGGCATGGCGAAGGACGCATGCCAGAAGCTGACTAATGCATTAAGACAAAGGAAACTTTCATGAGAAACAAAGAGGAGAGTACCGGATTGCTGTGCGATCTCAGTTCTTTAATATGTCAGTGAATTCTGGACAATATCATCAAAGGTGAAGGAAAAACTTGAAGCAACTGAAATGTGGCTCTACAGAAGTATACTGGATATAAAGTGGGGGATCAGTTCCATATTACAATCATTATATAAACTGACCCCTCACCTTTTGACCACAGCAGTTTCTATACATTTATATTCCTGAGATCCAAAAGTAAAAGGATTCATTCCAGGAGCTGAGAAGAGTATTAAGAAACAGGACAATTTCACGATAAACAAAGAAGAGAGTACCGGATTGCTATGTGATGTCAGTTCTTCAATATGGCAGTGAATTCTGGACAATATCATCAAAGGTGAAGGAAAAACTTGAATCAAGCGAAATTTAGTTCTACAGAAGGATGCTGTGGATATCATGGACCTAGCATGTGAGCAATGATGAGGCGTTGGAAAGGATGGAAATGAAAAGGAAAACACTATCGAGCATCAGGAAGAGACAGCTAAAATTCCTGGGACATGCAATGAGGAAGGAGAGTCTGATACTAACTGGCCAGATAGAGGTAAAAAAAGACAGAAGGAAGCAGTGGATAACATATTTGAAGGGCCTGAGCAGGTGGATAACAACGGCGTTTGCGAGATGTTACAGGAGAAAGTGTGCTAAGAGCCACCAGGGATAGGGAGACGTGGAAGGCCATGATCGCCTACGCCATGATAGGACAAGGCATATAGAAGAAGAAGAAGAAGAAGAAGAAGAAGAAGAAGAAGAAGAAGAAGAAGAAACCATAGGCTCATTATTCAGTCATCAAAGTATTTCCTCGATCTGCCTTACATCTTTTTCAGCGGATAACATATTTGAAGGGCCTGATCAGGTGGACGGGGCTTATGTGGTGCAACAGTTGAAAGCGTGCTAAGAGCAAACTGTGATAGGGAGACGAGGAAGGCCATGATCACCTACGTCCTGATAGAACAAGGCACTTAGAAGAAGAAGAATCCATAGGCTCATTATTCAGTCATCAAAGTATTTCCCCGATCTGCCTTTCATCTTTTTCAGCGGATAACATATTTGAAGGGCCTGATCAGGTGGACGGGGCTTATGTGGTGCAACAGTTGAAAGCGTGCTAAGAGCCAACAGGGATAGGTAGACGTGGAAGGCCATGATCACCTACGTCCTGATAGAACAAGGCACTTAGAAGAAGAAGAATCCATAGGCTCATTATTCAGTCATCAAAGTATTTCCCCGATCTGCCTTTCATCTTTTTCAGCGGATAACATATTTGAAGGGCCTGATCAGGTGGACGGGGCTTATGTGGTGCAACAGTTGAAAGCGTGCTAAGAGCCAACAGGGATAGGGATACGTGGAAGGCCATGATCACCTACGTCCTGATAGAACAAGGCACTTAGAAGAAGAAGAATCCATAGGCTCATTATTCAGTCATCAAAGTATTTCCCCGATCTGCCTTTCATCTTTTTCAGCGGATAACATATTTGAAGGGCCTGATCAGGTGGACGGGGCTTATGTGGTGCAACAGTTGAAAGCGTGCTAAGAGCCAACAGGGATAGGGATACGTGGAAGGCCATGATCACCTACGTCCTGATAGAACAAGGCACTTAGAAGAAGAAGAATCCATAGGCTCATTATTCAGTCATCAAAGTATTTCCCCGATCTGCCTTTCATCTTTTTCAGCAGATAACATATTTGAAGGGCCTGATCAGGTGGACGGGGCTTATGTGGTGCAACAGTTGAAAGCGTGCTAAGAGCCAACAGGGATAGGGATACGTGGAAGGCCATGATCACCTACGTCCTGATAGAACAAGGCACTTAGAAGAAGAAGAATCCATAGGCTCATTATTCAGTCATCAAAGTATTTCCCCGATCTGCCTTTCATCTTTTTCAGCGGATAACATATTTGAAGGGCCTGATCAGGTGGACGGGGCTTATGTGGTGCAACAGTTGAAAGCGTGCTAAGAGCCAACAGGGATAGGTAGACGTGGAAGGCCATGATCACCTACGTCCTGATAGAACAAGGCACTTAGAAGAAGAAGAATCCATAGGCTCATTATTCAGTCATCAAAGTATTTCCCCGATCTGCCTTTCATCTTTTTCAGCGGATAACATATTTGAAGGGCCTGATCAGGTGGACGGGGCTTATGTGGTGCAACAGTTGAAAGCGTGCTAAGAGCCAACAGGGATAGGGATACGTGGAAGGCCATGATCACCTACGTCCTGATAGGACAAGGCACTTAGAAGAAGAAGAATCCATAGGCTCATTATTCAGTCATCAAAGTATTTCCCCGATCTGCCTTTCATCTTTTTCAGCGGATAACATATTTGAAGGGCCTGATCAGGTGGACGGGGCTTATGTGGTGCAACAGTTGAAAGCGTGCTAAGAGCCAACAGGGATAGGGATACGTGGAAGGCCATGATCACCTACGTCCTGATAGAACAAGGCACTTAGAAGAAGAAGAATCCATAGGCTCATTATTCAGTCATCAAAGTATTTCCCCGATCTGCCTTTCATCTTTTTCAGCGTATAACATATTTGAAGGGCCTGATCAACAGTTGAAAGCGTGCTAAGAGCAAACTGTGATAGGGAGACGAGGAAGGCCATGATCACCTACGTCCTGATAGAACAAGGCACTTAGAAGAAGAAGAATCCATAGGCTCATTATTCAGTCATCAAAGTATTTCCCCGATCTGCCTTTCATCTTTTTCAGCGGATAACATATTTGAAGGGCCTGATCAGGTGGACGGGGCTTATGTGGTGCAACAGTTGAAAGCGTGCTAAGAGCAAACTGTGATAGGGAGACGAGGAAGGCCATGATCACCTACGTCCTGATAGAACAAGGCACTTAGAAGAAGAAGTATCCATAGGCTCATTATTCAGTCATCAAAGTATTTCCCCGATCTGCCTTTCATCTTTTTCAGCGGATAACATATTTGAAGGGCCTGATCAGGTGGACGGGGCTTATGTGGTGCAACAGTTGAAAGCGTGCTAAGAGCCAACAGGGATAGGGATACGTGGAAGACCATGATCACCAACGTCCTGATAGAACAAGGCACTTAGAAGAAGAAGAATCCATAGGCTCATTATTCAGTCATCAAAGTATTTCCCCGATCTGCCTTTCATCTTTTTCAGCGGATAACATATTTGAAGGGCCTGATCAGGTGGACGGGGCTTATGTGGTGCAACAGTTGAAAGCGTGCTAAGAGCAAACTGGGATAGGGAGACGAGGAAGGCCATGATCACCTACGTCCTGATAGGACAAGGCACTTAGAAGAAGAAGAATCCATAGGCTCATTATTCAGTCATCAAAGTATTTCCCCGATCTGCCTTTCATCTTTTTCAGCGTATAACATATTTGAGGGGCCTGATCAGGTAGACGGGGCTTATGTGGTGCAACAGTTGAAAGCGTACTAAGAGCCAACAAAGATAGGGAGACGTGGAAGGCCATGATCACCTACGTCCTGATAGGACAAGGCACTTAGAAGAAGAAGAATCCATAGGCTCATTATTCAGTCATCAAAGTATTTCCCAGTTCTGAATTTTATCTTTCGGTACTTTTCAGGTATTAGGTTGGTGTAGATGTTTCCATGATTATTTTTACAAAATCTTTTATACCTATCAATTCAACCCTCATAATTCAGCTATCAAATTATTTTCCTTACCTTTCTACGAACGTTTATAACTTGTCAGGCATTAGGTTGATGATATGTCTTCAGCATTATTTTGACTAAATCTGTTATTCATATCAATTCCCAGCCTTATTATTCGGTCAAAGTGTTTTCTCTGTTTTCCATTTTTTGTTCACCACTTTTTAGTTATTAGGTTGATGTTAAATTTTCCAGCATTATTTTGACAAAGTTTTTTATTCCTATCAAGTCATAGCTTTATTATTCAGTCAATAATGTATATTACCTACCTTTCGTTCACCGTCTGTCTCTTTTTAGCTATTAGGTTAATCTAATTTTTTATTAAGTTGATATTAAATTCCCCGGAATTATTTTGAGAAAATCTTTTAATCCTATCAAATGATAGCGTTATTATTCAGTCTACAAAGTATTTTCTCTGTCTTTCACTCACCGTCCATCAGTTTTCACGTTTCAGTTATTAAGTTCATGTTAATTTTTTTATTAGGTTGATATTAAATTCCCTGGAATTATTTTGAGAAAATCTTTTAATCCTATCAAGTGATAGCGTTATTATTCAGTCTACAAAGTATTTTCTCTGTCTCTCACTCACCGTCCATCAGTTTTCACGTTTCAGTTATTAAGTTCATGTCAATATTTTTATTAGGTTGATGTTAAATTTTCCAGCATTATTTTGACAGTCTTATATTCCTATGAATTCATAGCCTTATTATTGAGTTTATAAATTATTTTACCTACCTTTCGTTCACTGTCACTTTTTATATATTAGGTTGATGCTAATCTTTTATTAGGTTGATTAGAAATTGCCCTGTTTTTTTTTTGACAAAATCTTTTAAGCCTATGAAGTCACAGACTTATTATTCAGTCCATAAAGTATTTTACCTACCTTTCCTTCACCGTCTATCTCTTTTTAGTTATTAGGTTGAAGCTAATTTTTTATTAAGTTGATATTAAATTCCCCTGTTTTTATTTTGACAAAATCTTTTACTCCTATCAAGTGATAGCGTTATTATTCAGTCTACAAATTATTTTCTCTGTCTTTCACCGTCCATCAGTTTTTTTACGTTTCAGTTATGAAGTTCATGTCAATTGTTTTATTAGGTTGATGTTAAATTTTCCAGTATTATTTTGACAAAGTCTTTTATTCCTATAAATTCATAGCTCTATTTTTCAGTCTATAAAGTATTTTATCTATCATTCGTCCACCGTCTCTCTTTTTAGTTATTAGGTTAATGCTAATTTTTTATAAGGTTGATATTAGATTCCCCGGCATTATTTTGACAAAATCTTTCAATCCTATCAAGTCATAGCCTTATTATCCAGTCTACAAAGTATTTTCTCTGTCTTCCTCTTACCGCCCATCAGTTTTCAGTTATTAGGTTCATGCTAATGTTTTTATTAGGTCGATGTTAAATTTTTCAGCATTATTTTGACAAAATCTTTTATTCAGTTCATTTCATATATATATATATATATATATATATATATATATATATATATATATATTGCCATTTGTACGACGTTTAATAATAGATCATTCTATTTGTCTATATTTCTGAGATGAGGTAGTATTTACAATATTTACATTATTCGGACTATTGTCCTCATCTTTGTTGCCATTTGTACGACGTTTAATAATAGATCACTCTATTTGTCTATATTTCTGAGATGAGGTAGATTTACAGTAGTTACATTATTCGGACTATTGTCCTCATCTTTGTTGCCATTTGTACGACGTTTAATAATAGATCATTCTATTTGTGTATATTTCTGAGATGAGGTAGTATTTACAGTATTTACATTATTCGGACTAGTGTCCTTATCTTTGTTGCAATGTGTACGACGTTTAATAATAGATCATTCTATTTGTCTGTATTTCTGAGATGAGGTAGTATTTACAGTATTTATATTATTCGGACTATTGTGCTCATCTTTGTTGCCATTTGTATGACGTTTAATAATAGATCATTCTATTTGTCTATATTTCTGAGATGAGGTAGTATTTACAGTATTTACATTATTCGGACTATTGTCCTCATCTTTGTTGCCATTTGTACGACGTTTAATAATAGATCATTCTATTTGTCTACATTTCTGAGATGAGGTAGTATTTACAGTATTTACATTATTCGGACTAGTGTCCTCATCTTTGTTGCAATGTGTACGACGTTTAATAATAGATCATTCTATTTGTGTATATTTCTGAGATGAGGTAGTATTTACAGTATTTACATTATTCGGACTATTGTCCTCATCTTTGTTGCCATTTGTACGACGTTTAATAATAGATCATTCTATTTGTGTATATTTCTGAGATGAGGTAGTATTTACAGTATTTACATTATTCGGACTAGTGTCCTTATCTTTGTTGCAATGTGTACGACGTTTAATAATAGATCATTCTATTTGTCTATATTTCTGAGATGAGGTAGTATTTACAGTATTTACATTATTCGGACTATTGTCCTCATCTTTGTTGCCATTTGTACGACGTTTAATAATAGATCACTCTATTTGTCTATATTTCTGAAAGGTGGTAGTATTTACAGTATTTACATTATTCGGACTATTGTCCTCATCTTTGTTGCCATTTGTACGACGTTTAATAATAGATCATTCTATTTGTGTATATTTCTGAGATGAGGTAGTATTTACAGTATTTACATTATTCGGACTATTGTTCTCATCTTTGTTGCCATTTGTACGACGTTTAATAATAGATCATTCTATTTGTCTATATTTCTGAGATGAGGTAGTATTTACAGTATTTACATTATTCGGACTATTGTCCTCATCTTTGTTGCCATTTGTACGACGTTTAATAATAGATCACTCTATTTGTGT
>JBBBDQ010001812.1:147500-155000 GCA_037127315.1 Ascarosepion bandense
TTATGATTGAGTATTTACATCATTTTCATGGGATCATATAATTTTTTTCAGAATATAAATATGGACAATGTTTTTAGAATTTACTTCCTGAAAAGAAAAAATTATAAAATCAAATGAAAAATTATGAAAAAAATCATCCATAACACAATGTCTGTCATTTTTAACGAAACTTGAATAGCAATTTTAGCCTATCATAGTTTCACGCAGATCCCATCATACGTACATATGTACGTACGAGAAATCGACAACTGTCCGCGCGTTGACATCGCTACACTATTCGAATACACCAAATGCGTATGTATGTGCGCAACGGCACACATATACATATATATGCCGAGTCTCGTCCGGTTCGCGTATATATTTGTGTGAGCCCTGGTGGGTGGACGTGTGTGTGTGTGTTTGGGCACGTCAATGGTTGTACAAATGTGTATATATGTCTGCGTCAGTCATGACGACAAATTTTCCTCCCACTTCCACAAAAATACACCAATATACGTAGCCCTACATATAGCCAATTTTTAAAAAAAATCAGTTTGTTTGAAAATCGCAAGAGCCTGAAACCCAGGGTTACAGACTAACATCTATCTATCTATCTATCTATCTATCTATCTATCTATCTATATATATATATATATATATATCCGCAGACAGGTCTGTTTCGCTGTATCACAGCTCATCATCCGATTGCTTTTTACCCAGGATTGAAACCCGACCGAATTGACGTTATATATATATATATATATATATATATATATATATATATATATATGAGAGAGAGATAGAGGTAGAGACAGAAAGTATGAAATCGATAGATAGATAGATATGAATAGGCTGTCATAGAATTGAATATATATATATATATATATATATATATATATATATATATATATATATATATGTATTAAAAAAATAAGACCTGTTCATTGAATGTCCAATGTATGTTCGAAAGTATTGTTTATAGAACTCGCATTCATAAAGATGATGATGTTAAATTTTACTTTGTATCGACCACTAACACGTGGAAATTTCGCTTTCACAACCACATGTTATTTTTAAACAATAGTAAATATAACAAAAGAACTGCTTTATGACTATATCATTGGAAATTAAAAAGCAATAACAAGAAATTGTAATATATTACCTCGAACAGTGGGTAATTGTCTTGTACATCCGGCCGTAGGTAAAATCGACAAAGTGATGAATTTGTGTTTGAAAGATATATCTGGCCGTAGATAAAAGTCAACAAAAGACAAGGTTGTGATCGACAAATACATCCAGCCGTAGTTGATGTCAACAAAGTGTAGCCGGAAAAGCAATGCGTGGATATAAACCATGACTAATAAGAAACAAGCATTGCATAGGTGAAGAGGCGTGACCATGTGGGTCGGCTGAGAGTTTTAGGACTATAAAATTTCTAGAATTTTGGGCTAGAGAGAGAGAGAGAGAGAGAGAGAGAGAGAGAGAGAGAGAGAGAGAGAGACCCTCCGGCTTCCGACTCCCGACTGCTCGCTCCTTCGTGTGCGCGAACACTCTCCGACTGCTCTCCAGCTTCACACAAGCATCACCGACGAAGAATAAAAAGTTCATATTTCTATATCTACCTGTTCCTCGTTGTCGTTGTTGTTTCTAGGTATAGTATACAACAAACCCAATTATTACCTGGAATATGGTCACTAAATACAAATCTTACAAAGGAAAAGGAGACAGATGTCTACTACCTGCCATAATTAATAGGCGATCCCAGTTTTAAAAAGAAATGATGTAACTCATACTATTTTTAGTATTTGTTGCCAAGTGGATAATTCTAAATGAAAATAGAATGGTTCTTTTGTTATTATTGCTGTGAAATATTTTACAATGCAAGGAAACAAAGATGAAACCATCCGAATCACCCTAAATTTTCTTCATTCTTTCATTGATGAAACTGCAATATAGATAATTATTCAATATTTATAAATTCATTTGATGCACATGTTATTGTGCAATATAGAAGACGAACATTCCGCATGCGACCAACGTTTTGGTCGCGACTCACATAGTTTGGGTAGCGCTGAGATAGATAGATAGATAGATAGATAGATAGATAGATAGATATGAAGAGAATGAGATAGATAGATAGATAGATAGATAGATAGATAGATAGATATGAACAGAATGAGATTTATAGATAGATAGATAGATAGATAGATAGATAGATAGATAGATAGATAGATATGAAAAGACTGAGATAGATAGATAGATAGATAGATAGATATGAAGAGACTGAGATAGATAGATAGATAGATAGATAGATAGATATGAATAGAATGAGATAGATAGATATGAACAGAATGTGATAGATAGATAGATATGAACAAGCAAAGATAGATAGATAGATAGATAGATAGATAGATATGAACAGAATGAGATAGATAGATAGATAGATAGATAGATATGAATAGAATGAGATAGATAGATGAGATAGATAGATAGATAGATAGATAGATATGAACAGAATGAGATAGATAGATAGAATAGATAGATAGATAGATAGATAGATAGATAGATATGAACAGAATGAGATAGATAGATAGATAGATAGATAGATAGATAGATAGATAGATAGATATGAACAGAATGAGGTAGATAGATAGATAGATAGATAGATAGATAGATATGAACAGAATGAGGTAGATAGATAGATAGATAGATATGAACAGAATGAGATAGATAGATAGATATGAACAGAATGAGATAGATAGATAGATAGATAGATAGATAGATAGAATACTGAAATATAGATAGATAGATAGATAGATACATACATACATACATACATAGAATACTGAAATAGAGATAGATAGATAGATAGATAGATAGATAGATAGATAGTAAAGAGAGTGAAATAGATAGATAGATAGATAGATAGATAGATAGATAGATAGATAGATAGATATGGACAGAATGACATAGATAGATAGATAGATAGATAGATACATACATACATACATACATACATACATAGAATACTGATAGATAGATAGATAGATAGATAGATAGATAGATAGGACAGAATGACATAGGATAGAATGAGATAGATAGATAGATAGATAGATAGATAGATAGATAGATAGATATGGACAGAATGACATAGATAGGATAGAATAGATAGATAGATAGATAGATAGATAGATAGATAGATAGATAGATAGATAGATAGATTGATTGATAGATATGAATAAGCAAAGATAGATAGATAGATAGATAGATAGATAGATAGATAGATAGATAGATAGATATGAGTAGTTGCGAGAGAAGCACCTGAAAAGCCTGAGTTGACTATAGAATGTCAATTAATCTGGATCCCCTTGAAGTTTCTGTTAACCATTTACGCGCAACACTCATTAATGCCTCTCAAATCTGACCTTTCGTCAACAGGTTAATTACGGAATATATGTAGATGCGAAAATGAAAAAAAGAAAAAATAAAGAACACACCAAAGACAACGAAAATTCCTTGTCAAAACCAATTCCGCGTTAAATGAATATATTGACTCATATATAAAAAGGATACAAAACCAATACAGACAATGCGAGAATATAATAGATCGGAAAATGTTTGTCGACCTAACGCCATCTTTTAAGATATTTCCCTTCCCGACTACCATATTCGTATCTTCGCTATACGCCGTATCGGTTTTCCGCTGTCAAACTTATACTTCACGTGCTGGCCGATATCGCCCACCGTTGGCCGATTTCAACTGTTGAGTGGGTTATGTATAAGTTAAAAGTTAAAGGCTGACAATTAGAAATTTGTGTAGGCGATTGTTATGGTGAAACATAACTGTTCCTCAGGTAATGGACTCTTCCTCCTATATTAATAAGAGCTAACAGGAAGTTAACTCGAGAAGTTCTTTGGAAGTTCTTAGGAGTTCTTAGAAGTTCATAGGAGTTCTTTAGAGTTCTATTGGAGTTCTTCTTCTTCTATGTGCCCTGTCCCCTCAGGACGTAGGCGATCATGGTTCTCCACGTCTCCCTATCCCTTGTGGCTCTTAGTATGTTTGCTCCTGTTACCCCTGGCAACCCCCGTTCCGTCATCCACCTGATCAGGCCCTGCAAATATGTTATCCGCTGCCTCTCTTTTTCCTTCTATCTGGCCTGTCAGTATCAGGTTCTCCAGGCTCTCCTTCCTCATTGCGTGTCCCAGGAACTTCAGTTGTCTCTTCCTGATGCTCAGTATTAATTTCCTTTTTGTTGCCATTCTTTCCAACACCTCATCGTTGCTTGCATGCTCAGTCCACGATATTCGCAGCATCCTTCTGTAGAACCACATTTCCTATGCTTCCAGTTTTGTCCTCATTTTCGATGATATTGTCCAGCATTCACTGCCGTATTGAAGAACTGATATCACATAGCAATCCAGCAATCTTTTCTTTGTTTCTAGTGAAACTTTCCTGTGTGTTAGTTCTTTACTCAGCTTCTGGAACGCGTCTTTTGCCATTCCAATTCGCCTTCGGAGCTCTGCGTCGCATTTTCCATCTCCTGTTAGAACACTTTACTAGGTATTTAAATTTTTGTTCTTGCTTGATTCTGGTTTCCCCCACCTGTATTTGGCCTTTTGGGTTGCACCTTTTGATGATGACCATGCATTCAGTTTTCTTAAAGTTTATTTGTAGTCCTTTTTTGTCACTCTCCATTGCTACCTTCTGTAGGAGGTCTTGTAGTTTCCTTTCCGTGTCTGCAATCAGCACTGTATCGTAGAACTATTAGTTAGTTCCAGTTTAAACATAGTTGGACTAAATCAGTTGATATTAGTCGGCAGTTAGCCGAATACTAAGGAGTCAGCTTCCAGTGGAAGATTACCAAGTTCCTAACATTTTGGGTATGTTAAGTCGATTATTTAGCATTTCAGTAAATTTTACGCGAAAAACAATATTAAAGGAGATATGCAAAAATACTGGATTCGAATTGGGAATAACTAGATAGGATATGATATCCAAGTGTAGGGTACGTATGGAGAGAATAATATTTCCTATCCAAAGAAACACTATTCTTTAAAATGTGCTCAGTACAAATAGAGCTAATATTTATTTTTAAATCCGCAATAATAATAAAGTGAATCTAATAGTCAATTAATAATGCTAATCTCAATTTAATCAAATATTAATACTAATGACCCCTCAAATTCTTTTGAGTCTGCTCTCATATTCACCAAATTAGAAGTTGCTTTACTCTGATTGGTCCACATTGTACATACAACAATCATCATCATTTATCCATCACACCCAATTGATGCATAGGGCAGCAACTTTTTGTTGCTGTTTCTGTAACAAACTGTTTTTTACGGGGCAGGGTTGTTAGCCCTGCACCCGACCCCCAAACTTGGAGGACCGGTGGACCATTCTTAGTCCTTACGTTTACAGTACCTGGTATTCCTCAATGGTCATCCATTTAAGTACTGACCAGGCTCGATGTTGCTTAACTTCGGTGATCGGACGGGAACCGATGTATTCAACATGATATAACCGTAGACTTATACATACAACAATGCCTCCCTGATTAAAGGGGTTTTGCTTGTTTTTAACCTTTTAAAATCCTTCAATTTGAAATAAACCACATCACTTGACAAGACACAAGAAGTGTCGAAACAAAATCGCTACTTTTATAGTGATATTATAACATATTCATGTTATGATTTCTAAGATAAGATATAAATATCCCTGCAAGAAAAACGTATCTTCTTCTTCTATATACCGCGGCTCTTCAGGACGTAGGCGATCATGGCCCTCCACATCTCCTATCCCTTGTAGCTCTAAACACCCTTTCTCTTGTTACCGCACCCATATCCTTGCTGTGACATCCATTGCTCAATCTTATAGATCTAGAAAAATATGTATAGAAGCTAACATGATCAAAAAGAGGGGGATCAATTTATATATTAATTATATTCTAGAATTGATCCACTTGATATCCAAATAATATTTTCTTATTTGCTTATCAAATTCTGATTAGTTATGAATCCACCTATTTTCAATACTGATTAGTTATTTATAACTTCTTCTGTGTATCGTGTCCCTTTAGAGCGTAGGCGATCATAGCCCTCCACATCTCCCTATCCCTTGTAGCCCTTAACAACCTTTCTTTTGTTATCGCACCCATATCCTGCTCTGGCATCCACTGAGAGACTTGACAGACTGGGCAGATTTTTTATGCTGCTCTTTAAACTATAGCAGGGACGAATTGTTTTAATAAATAGTAATTAGTGGGGGATCAGTTTCTTAGTTAATAACAATAGAAAACTGACCCCCACTTTTTGCCCAGTAGAAGCTTTACTTATGTTTCCAACTATTATCTTCATTCAGTCAGTTAAGTGCCATATGTGATACACGTTTTGGGCGATCATGTCTCGAATGAGACATGACTGATTTACCATTACTTTCTGCAGTAGTCTATCTATCTATCTATCTATCTATCTATCTATCTATCTATCTATCCCTGTCTATTCATGATCTATCTATCTATCTATCTATCTATCTATCTATCTATCTATCTATCTATCTATCTATCACAGTCTATTCATGATCTATCTATCTATCTATCTATCTATCTATCTATCTATCCCAGTCTATTCATGATCTCTCTCTCTCTCTCTCTCTCTCTCTCTCTATCTATCTATCTATCTATCTATCTATCTATCTATCCCAGTCTACTCATGATCTATCTATCTATCTATCTATCTATCTATCTATCTATCTATCTATCTATCCCAGTCTATTCATGATCTATCTATCTATCTATCTATCTATCTATCTATCTATCTATCTATCTATCTATCTATCTATCTATATTTCTCTTTCAGTCTGTTCATATCTATCTATCTATCTATCTATCTATCTATCTATCTATCTATCTATCTATCTATCTATCTATCCCAGTCTATTCATGATCTATCTATCTATCTATCTATAATTTTTTCCTCCTATTTTTTTAAAAATTATTTTCCAGCGTTTTTGTCACAAATATAAACCAACATAAGTACCTCCCCTTAAACCTACGATAAACAAACCGATTCCTTAAAAGATATATATAAATTAATTTTTATATAAATTAATTTTTATATAAATTTATTTTTTTATAAATTAATTTTTTTAACACCCACGATTTTAGTTTCCTATTGCATTTTCGGGTTTCGGTAGAAACCCAATTAAATTATAGACTCAATAAATGAAAAAATGGCAACCCAAATTTATAATTTAAAACGTCCTTAAGCAACAATAAAACTAAAACTAAAAATTCAAATTGAAAAACGGTCTGTTTATAATATGCGCCTGATGACTGCGTAAAGCATGAAACTTCGGGTTGTGCTTTAAGCGTAGGATAATATATATATTTATTAATATATACTTTAGAGATCCATTTTATTACATTGAGCACTGTTCTATTAACGCCAGATAAATATTATTCGTTGTGTCAAAACCTTTTTTATCTTCAACATCAAAATCATAATCTAAGCCAATCTCTG